>VXCM01003001.1:92922-224074 GCA_014773175.1 Lucifuga dentata | reverse complement strand
GCCTCTGTGTTGGACTGAGAGCTCTAATAAAGAACTTTACTTGTCGGAGTTGTACTGTGTGCTGCAATTGGGTCCAAACCCCACCCGTCACACACACACACACACACACACACGCACTCTGTTAATGCTGGCACATAATTAGCACAGTTGTGGTTTCTCATATTTTCTCCTTCACTGTATATTACTGGAAACTCAGTGTGAGAGAATACTAAATACTAAACAGCGGAAACAATTCTTTGCAACCTGAAAACAGAACATCGTGACTGCACAGGGAAAAAAAAATCTGGGTGGGAATCAGTTTAAACCAATGGTTCCTTTTAAAAGATGTTATTATTCAGTGAAAACTGGAAAAAAAAAAAAATTGGAATGAAAAATGCATGTGGTGTTTNTTTTTTTTTTTTTTTTTTTTTTTTTTTTTTTTTTTAGCAGTTATTATCAGTTGAAGATTGTGCCAAAGCAAATGAGAAAATAAATGAACTTATGATTTTTGAATCAAATGACCAACATTTCTCTGTAAATAAAAAACAAAAAACATTAATGGCTGCAAATGTTGTCAATAGCAAATGCTACTGACAACATAGTTTATCAATCTTATAAATGAGATGTGAACTGTAAATTCAGGGTCAGATTATGGCCAACGACACGTTCATGCTGATTAACTGTAAAACCTGGAGTTATTTTTCGGTGTAAAGTTGCAGCCTCCAAACTAGCTAAACTGCATGGATAACATTCACCAACACAAACAGTCTGCTGCTCACCCCAAGGTGCCCTGAATGCCTCCTGAGCTTAATGCAAAGAGACAGTGACACTCTGCAAGCAGAACTCTGACAGAGCTCTGAATAAACAAACAGAGCTGCATTTGGAGTGCCAATTTATAAGCATAGCCAACATGTGAATAAGGTACATCAATGGAAATAATGACAAACAACAAGAAATCTGCCAGTACATTCATCTGCTAAATCTTTAGCTATCATGAAGGCAGAGATAGAGACGTTGTACAAAATTGAGGAACAAGGTAGAGGCAAAGCTGTGATTATTTTCTATATCAGGACATCTCAGAGTGAACCAAAAGAAAGGAATATAATTATATGGTCAGTCATTTTTTATTGTAGTAAATTTAAAGCACTTAGGTCACTTCAAAGTCTTTTATTCAAAATGTTGAAATAAAACTTAAAGGGGACATATTATACAGATTTCCATGTTCTTATTTTCATTTGGTCATTTGAAAACTTTGCAATGCTTGTTGTGCAGAAAACAAAACGATCCATTTCCACGCCCCATTGCTGCAGCACAGCTGTGCACATTGAGTGAAAAACAGCTGTTTTAACTACCATCTCTTTAAGGTCCCTTCCCCTCCCTAAAAGCCTGGTTTATTCTGATTGGCCAGAGGATTAGTGCCTGAGGTTGTCATTTCCCACAGACTGAGAAACATGGGTACAAGCCTAGTGGATGACTGTTTGGCCAGCATCCACATGTGCCAAAATTCACGTTATTTTACTAGATGCATTTCTATAGATGTCAATCTCAAGCTTTGCATCTTTGCCCATGCTCAACACAAATTCCCTATCATAATATGTCCGTTTTTAAATCAAATATTTTAAATGTGAAATCTTAATCTTAAAGGAAACTTTAATTAAAGTAATAAGATAAATTTGGTGGACTGTATTTCAGCATTTTCCCCCTTGTGATAACATGAAGAAGAAGAAGACTGAAGTGGCACAAATTTAGTTCCAGCAGCTCAAACTTGCATTTGAGAATAATACGTCAATAATTGCACTTTGCAACTTTCCATCTCTGGTAAAGTATAATAAAATATAATGCTTGTGTTCGATAAATACAGGTTGTTACACTACTGACTGAAACTGTGTGTTTTTTTAGGCCTCCGGATATATGACTTTAACAGACATCAGCCAGCCAATCAAAAACAAGTATGTTTAATGGCCATGGTAAGGAGTATGGATTTTTAATTTGTGAAAATAGAAATGTGGCTGAACATCAGAATACAGATTATGTCTGTAATATATTTTACATTCAGTTTAAATTTGTGAAGTCGACAGGAGTCTCGGAAAACCTGCCAGGTTAAAAAGAGATTGAATTTGTCCTGTGGTCACTCATGATGAAAATTGAGATATTTGTGATTTTTAAGTATTTGGATAGTGATGTTTATTTCATATTTCACCAGACACCATATAAGTGTGATGTCCATCAAACATAATGCTAGCTCATCTCCTAAAACATGTATGCAAATCAGCAAAAACAATGATCAATAATTAAATACGGATTCTTTTTGATTATTTTTTTTTTGACATTCTATAAACTGCACATGCTTGGGTATTCTGTGCGTGAACACATGCTTTCAGGTTTTTCCGACTGCAGACAGTATTATTCAAGGGAGTTGACATCGTGAGTAAATAACTCATGAACAAGAACACACTAAATGGGCCGAGGATCCAGGAGTCATAGGGGTGGTGTCCTTTATGAAATATCCAATAACTACTAGTGTGTGCCATTTTGATGCTGGAGGAAAAGACCTTGGAGGTTGCAGGATGAAGCCCTCACACTATACTTCAGCTCTCAGTCAGAAACAGCCATCTTCACCTGTCTGAGCTGATATAAGGCTCAGTTGTATGCTAGCAGTATAAATCAATGATCCCATTTTTTTTTTTTTTTTTTTTTTTTTTTTGCCAATATTCAATCATCAGCTATGTCTGATATGTGCCACATTTCATGTATACACTCTCCAGTTAAAAGCCTATATTGATCTTGGAGCCACTTAAAAATATCATGTCCCAGATGGCTGAATGAAAACTGTCATCACAACACTAGAAATGTGAAATTAACAAATCTAAACTCTTCAGAAAAAAAAAAAAATGCACCAAAACTGCAACTACGCCCGAAGCTTACAAGTGTTCCTGTCACTTTAAACTACAGCAGCTGCTAAACACACTGAACTGCACTGCCTCTGTCTTTTCAAAGTATGTGTGTATGAAATCATGAGTCTCTGCAGTATTTAAAAATGTTCGAGTACCACCAGCGCACATTTCCACATATGATGACTTTAATAAGTCAAGTGACAGCTATTGTGTAACTGGAAAGTGACACTGAGTGTGTGTGTGTGTGTGTGTGTGTGNATCGAGTTGTCACGATTCAATCCCGAGTGTGTCAATCAAGCCTTCTTCCCCATGTGGAGTCTGTGCAACTAATTCCAATTACACCATGTTTCAGCTGAAATCTGTTGTTTCACATGAGGCGTCTTGCCGCTGTAAATTGTAAAATTATACGGCACCTTACCAAAGCTCGCAGACAAAACATACGGACTTCCATATGGTTTTTTTAAATGTATGTGTCTAATAAATACCTACAGGCCTGATCACTGTGGGAAAAAAACCAAAAAAAAAAAAAAAAAAANCATAAAAAAAAAAAACACCCAGTTTCTCATTGTAATGAGGAAAATTTTGTCATTATGACAACATCCTTTTCATGTTTTAACAAGATACTTTCATGTTGACACATTTTTCCTCGTTGTACTATAAATACCAAATTATTTTGTTTTAACAAAATTTTTTTCTCGCTATAACAACATACCAGCATATCTTATTTTAAAGAGAATTTTTTTCATTATTACACAATACCAGTGTATCCAGTTAAAACAACAACCAGTTTGCATGTTTGATTAAGTTGTATTTAATGCTGGGAATGAGACATGGTGAAATTCTGATATTATTGATCACAGTAGATGCTTTTGTCTTAAGCATGTACCCACTAAGGCCAAGTGCCAGTTTATTTAAAGTCTACAGCAGAATGACAGCACCTGAATTATGTAGGACGGCACATGAATTTTTTCCTCAGATCAATTTATCCTGTTTTAATCTTGTTTTAACAAGATACACTGTGTGATACGGTATTGTGTAATAACAGAGTTTCTTCTGAAAAAAAAAAAAGACATGCTGATGTGTTAAAACCAGAAAATNGTAATAACAGAGTTTCTTCTGAAAAAAAAAAAAGACATGCTGATGTGTTAAAACCAGAAAATGTTCTTGTTAAAACACAATAATTTGGGAAGTAGTAGCAACAAGAAAAATATGTCATTATAACACAGAAGTATTGTGTTAAAATGTGACAATGAGATCTTTTTGTAGGAAAAATTTCTCGTTGTAGCAAAAAGCTGAGCATATTTTTTTTAAAATATGATAGCAGGAAAACTCTGTTGTAAATGCATTTGTCCAGTAAGAGACACATGAACCCAAACCCATACTTAGCATGCAATATGATTATCACACACATACAACACACACAATTCATGCTATGCAATTCATCCATATTCTGATAAAGATGATCATCTCGGGATAACTGCTGTCCGTCTGACTGGCTGTATTTGTCTGTTGACATCTTTATTTATTTACTGGTGTTTAGCATGCAATCACAGTTGGCACGAAACTCCCTGATGTAAATTATAGAGAGTCAATATTCTGCCAGCTTTACTGCTATAGAGGCTTGGATCTGTGCCACGTGTATTACCCACACCTCATATTGATGGGAGAAGGAACAAACACCTTGTCCATTGAATACTAATAAGAAGACAGAAAATAGTAGCCGCTTATCTATTTTGAAGTTATGTCAATACACAGTTTTTCTGCCCATCAGCTAAAGGTGAAGTTTTGACATGAAGGTTACAAAGATTTTTTGTTTTGATAAAGTCAGGTCTTGAGTTGCAGAATCGCTTTGGTCGGTTTTAGAGTTGAAACTGTTCCGACATAGTGATTGGCTCAAATTATTGCCATTATTATCAATGCTACTATTGTATTATTCTTACTATTTAAAAGAAAGTTGAAAAGTACTAAAGGAAAGAAGATGATTTACTATTAAATGAAGTGTGAATCAGGGATTTTATGACCAACACCAGGTCTGACCCAATCTCAGTCACCATTAAAATTGATCTGGACTGTATTTTAAAAAGTTTCTTTCAAATCAATATGCCTAAAGCTGCTGTTGTGTAAAGCTTAAAACTGCAGTTGTTTGTTGTATTGTCTTGCATAACGTGCAGCTTTTTAAGGTCTTTTATCAGTTACACAATAAATACTTTTACAGGGATGACACAGAAGGAGAAAGACAGAAAAAACCTGACATTAAGCTCACATTGTGAACTGTCTGTGCTCATAAATATACTGAGCTGATTTAAATCCTTCTCATTTCCAGGTCATTTAAGGGCATTTTTACACCTATGTGATTTGTTCAGCTTTAATCGCAATAGAATTCTTTTACCCCCCTTGGTACAGTTCATTTGGGCAGGTCTGAACACAGCGATCACACCCAGGTTCAGACCGAAACAACCAGACTAAGATCGTTTGAGGAGGTGGGCTCAGTCCAGTTCCAAACAAACACTGGAGGATTCATTTGTGGTCTGAGCCTGATCGGCACTCTTTCAAAACCAACTACAAAGCAATCTATTAATTAATCTATTGATTGAGAAGCAGAGATGGCTAGATGTGTAGGGTTAATGTTAAGTAAACAACAGCTTTGATTAGCAAATCTGACGGCTGTTTTAAAAAGGTAAAAAACGTCTTCAAGTTAACACATTGGAGGTTAGCATGTTCTTGCATGTGCTCAATATATGCTTCGTTCTCTTGTTCTGAAGTCAGATCCTTCATTCTGATTCTGATTTTTGATTCTGATTTTCTTTCTCTTGACCTCAGATGATTCTGACAAATCACAGATCAAGTGTCCCCATGTGAATTTTGCAGCTTTATTTTGGTTTGGATGTGTTCCTGTGTGAAACCAAACTAAGCAAACCCGTAAATGCAATTTTGTCCCTCATTCCAGCCAGACCAAATGGACTACAGGTCTGAAAATACCCTAAAAGATGTGCAAAGAATTATTTGCAATTTTGATACAGGTGGTGTATTCTGTCTCCCTGTAAAGAACATGACATTACAAAATCTGCTCCTGAGTCTCTCTTACTGTCTGACCACCCCAACGTTTCTCTGTGCCTGTTAAGAGTTTAAGTTCAATACACCGCCCATTGCGTACTGCATACTAGAAAGCTTTTGTTTCTATGACTCAGCAGGAAGCACACAGAAAAACGCATTTCTCAAAAACCTGCTGGGAGACCTCCATTTTGGCTCAAATCATTCATCCACTTTATCACGAGGGATGGAAAGCAAGCAGCCATCCTCCCAGGGTGTTTAAAACTAAATTTAACACGTTCTCAAGCTGAGTTGAACAAGCAGAGCCGGGTCTTTATTGTTCGTCTGCCCTTTTCCCTTTCAGAGCCGCATGGAGCGCCTTTATCACACAAATTGCAGTGTTGCGCTGGGACTGTGATGTCAGGCTGCATTGCAAAAATGAACGCTCGTGTGGCAAGCTTGGCAGAAAACCAACTACCCAGGGCTTTGCCTGTGTCAATCTGCTGATGAGAGAGCCTCATTGGCCTGTCGCAAATTTGTTTGGTCTGCAATGAGGAGAACATGATGCTGGGAGTGTTTTGGTCTTCAGCGATGGACGTCTTAAAGGTTTAACTGTCAGAAAGCAAGTCAGTCAGTAAGGATCCCGTACGACAGAGCTGACAGTTTCATTCAAGGTAGAATTGTGCTTGGACTGATAAAACACGGAAGTTTAATCAATTTATGTGAAAACACATTAAAAATCAGTAAAATGCAATGAAATCAGATGTGTTGTATGCTGCTTTTATAGGAATCACACTGATTTGACGTACCTCAGATTTTGAGGAAGGCTCTTCCAAAGTCCATGTGGAGAAAAAGGCTGAATCATGAACTTTTATAGCAAATATGTAATGAATTTTGGAGGATATAGAATGCTACCCAGGTGATTTTTTTCTTCTACATATTTAATATACAAATCAAAGAGAGAAATGTTCTTCTACAGACATTTATAGTTCTGTAGTTTAATTATTTCATCCTGTATTCATATACCTGTATTTCCATTTAACACATTTCACGTTTTGAATTTTCCCCTTTTTTTCTGCTACTTATGACTATTAACCATTATTACCCTTGTTGTTTTCACTTTCATGATTATCATACTGTAAAACATTTTTTTTTTTTTTCAGTTCAGTTCTAAGAGTCAATTAAGGGAAAAAAAAAGTCTTCCATTATTTTAGCTTTGGAGAAAAACACTAATTGAAATTCATGATCCAATTATTCAAGACTAATAATAAGTATGATAATCAGAACTTTAATAGTACTGTAATAGTAATATATATAAGTATATAAGTAACTACCTAACTTCATAGTTTTAACAGCAGCTGTGACTTTTAGGAAAATTGTTGGCAGAACATTAGCTGAGAACGAACAAACATCATGTGTTTACTGAGGGAAAACAACACCTGCTGCTTCCAGGCAAAAAATAATTATGTCAGTCGCATCACATCATAATCATGAGGTCTTGACTTGTGTGTCTGTGTATACGTGTGTCAGTAGGTGGGTGAAGGAGATGTGCAATAGGGTGGTGTGTGTATGTTGGTTTATTTAGCAACTCTGGTATGGTACATATTTGGTGCACAAAAAGGAAAAAACAATCCCATAACATTCAACACTATTTAATTAAGTCATTTTTGCGCTTACAATCAAAAACAAAAGAAAATAGCATTTCTCTGAAAAACAAAGATGACACTTTGTTGTTTTTAAATATTAAATACTTGCATTTTAGGTAACAGGCTTACAACTGTACAAGGTGTAACTTAAAAAAAATAATACTTGTACTGAAGAATAAAACTATATCAATATAAAGTGGAACAAATAAAGACCTGCAGTGACAGAAACATGGTATATCAGGGCAAAAATAAAAAATAAAAATAAAAAAACACTACAGTCAACAGTTTATGGCTTTAGTTTTAAACATATATCAATCACCACCGGTTCCAGACCCCATGACTCTGCACAGGATAAGCCGGTACAGAAAATGGATGGATAGATAGATGGATGGATGGATGAGTGCAGAATTGTATGGATTTATAATGGGTCACATTATACCACCATTATCTGTTTCACCTCTTTTAAAAATAAGCTATGTGTTTCCATGACACCTACAGCACTAAAATATCTGAAGGCCTCTTCAACTTTTGATCAGTTACACAATCCAACACTCACAGTACAAAGTGTATAACTTCTCAGCACAGCCTTTAGCCTTTTGCTCTGTAGCAGCACAAGTTCCATAATAAGATACATGGCTGTTTGAAACCAAGTTAATCTGATGATATCAGCCACTGCCTGTGTTATTTCAAGCATTCAGTTTTTGGAAATCTATAAAACAGTGCAGGCTTTGTGCAATCTGGCACAAAACCATGTTAAGAAGAGCCAGAGAGAACCAGCTGGGTAAATAAAGTGGTGCTGTGGTATAAAGTGCTATGACGATACTTGTCCTTTACTGAATAAGTGGAACCATATGGAACAGGAATATGGAACTCTGATAATGTCTGGATTACTGTCACAGCTGTGATCTTTGTGTAGAGGATAAAAACAGACTATTTTCATAACAAGCAAATCAAGAAATATTTTAATGTTTATGTGTTTGATTAAAATGCATCCACTGGCAATCAAAAGTTTGGAATCATCCAGAAACTTTGCTGCTGGAAATGACTGATTTTATAATCGATTATTCGCATAATTGCAAAGCTCCATTTTAAGCAGCAGTGCTAATGATCCATCTTGGAGTTGTCTTTTCACTATTGCAGATGATATTGGTATTTGGCGTGTGTTATTTAAGGAAGCAGTCAACTGAGGAGCTATAAGGCATCTTTCATTAATGCTACCTTCGAATAAAAGCATCAATTTTTATCAAAAAAAATTAAACTTTCTCTTTGATTCCACACTTTTGAACATGGGTGTAAATCCTTTGATATCAAGACAATCTTACCGAAAGAGATGGACCACAACTGTAACAGTACAAAAACACAGTTAATTACCCACCATGCAGTCAAATATTTATAGTTTGCAGTAAAAGTGGGGGCCATTGATCATTACCAGGCATTGTTTGCTTCTAAGTGTTGTATTCCTCAACTCTCCTAACTTAGAATTAAATTGCAATTGAGAATCATGATGACAAAGCACCTTTGGCCAAACATGCATATATACTACCAAGTATACAGTATGTGTGTGTTTGCATGTGTGTGTGAGTGCACACATCTGGCAGGAACTGAGAGTGATGTAATTTAATCTGATTTGAGGAAAATGTGGCAAAGCTACATCAGGATTACGCACCAGCATCATGTCTGTTCAGTTTATTTTAAATACTTTTGACCTTCTGTGCAGAGATTTAATAAGTGCCTGAGTGAAGCTCACAGGCTGACAATGTACCAGCGTCCACTGAACCATGATGCATATTTAACAGGATCCACAGGCCTGAAACATCCCACTATAAACTACACCACCTTCATTCAGTCACTCTCAGTCTGAGTGTACAGACAGCCTCGATTATACGCACCATTGGACGATCCACAGCATATCAGACACTGCTACTAATGATAATGAAGGACAAAGCCCTCCTGTCTCTCCGTCTCTCATTTTGCCTGTTGCTGAATCACTCTTTATCTCCTAATAAATTGACAAAAGATCTTGTCACAGCATATTTGCGTAAATCAGCTCGAGAGTTTCTTAGGGTGCGTGATTGTTCGCTCGTAAGTCTTTGCCATCGTCTTGCAATTTTATGACAGTAATAATTACTTTAAAAACGCATTGTGACTGGAAGCCTGCTGTGAAGTGGACAAGCATCAGCTATAATCCAAAAAAAGAAGCTCTCGACAATCAGACTGGATCATCAGGGTGGGGGTGGGGTGCAGGGTGAACTGCGACATGTTTTCATCTGGTTCACTAACATCATGAAAGAAAATTACATGGATTGATATGTAAAACCTCACTGAATATTACAGAACACAGATTAGGATCTCCTGTTTTTGTACTATATACACACCACTATACACTGTGATTTAATCCAGGTTCTGTTTTATGTCTCTTGACTCACTCAGTCAAGACAAATCCTTATAGTTTCACTACTGATGACATAAAAAATTGTGTGACTTACATATTCTAACAGAGACATTAAAACGGCTGTGCCTTCTACATGCCAACACGCATGTTTGCAGGCGAAACAGTGAATTTTGGTGGGTGTACCACCTGACCATTTGATTTTGAAAGATTAGGGGACTTGGCAAAATAGCGCAAAAACTAAAATATGGTTTTGTGTTCTAGAAAATGGTTGGCAGTAATGCAACATGTATGTGGGTAGCAAAATCACCAGTATGAGCTTTCACACCGTTTGTTTGGTTAAATGATATTTTAGGAAGTTACCGATGCCCGTGTAGAACTGAAGTATGTAGTATGCACACAGGATGGGAAGTTCAAGGAAAGTTCACCCAGTTCAAGGAAGTTCACCAAGAAAAACTCATCAGAATTCCATCATTCATAAATAACTGACATATTCATCAAAATAAATACAGAAATCTAAGAATCAGTGTAGGATATTACATAATAAAAAGGCAATATCCAGCCTAAAAGAACATCAAACCTTTAGTTATGTAGGTTATCAGAAAATTAGGATCCATTTTAGAGATTATCAATCACAGGTTCTGCCAAAAAAAAAAAAAAAAAANCAAAAAAAAAAAAACCCTCTGTTGATCAGGATTGTTAAAATTCCCAAGAACTGTTAAAATACAACAAAATTATATCATCAGAAAGAGCCATTGTGCACATCTTTGCTAGCTACATTTTGAATACAAGACCAGATCTAAATGAGATCTCGTTCATGATGTAACCCTTCAGCCAGCTACAACATTTTAAACAGAGACCTCAGCCTCAAGACACGTTACTCACCTAAGTGTAAAAGAAGAAACACAGACTGCTGCTTGCTCGTTGTAACATTTTAATGTAACATGAGGCTTTTATCCCTGGAAATCTTTCCCCAGACTTCTCATTCTGGAGGTTATACAACAGATGAATATTTTAAGCAAAGCATTGCAGTTTGGCTGGGGGCCGGAGACTTCTAAGTGTCAGAGTGTATTAGGATCTGTTCTCAGCCAAGTACCAGGAACCTTCACTAACTCTTAATTTATTTATAACACACTTTATTTAAAGGAAGGCTTTTCAAGCAAAATGCAACAGAAATTAAACAATCTCTGGAATTTATGTGATGAATGAAAGAAATTCCAGAGATTGTTTAATTTCTGTAAATGGTTAGCTATGAGGCCATAGAAACTCAGAACTCAAAACACTTTTCATCTAGCTTTGAAAATATTCTTCTCAACAAAGAACTGTAAAACATTCCTCCATTCCTTACTGATCCTTTAAACATTATAAGTCAAAAGCAGAAGGACCACGTCAGAATCCAGACCTTACTGGGATGACTAACTTACAGGGACATTTGGTGGAAAGTTAGACGCACTAATTAACTAATTATTGGTACAGATAATGCCACCATGTGGTCATTTACAGTGTAAAGCACTGTATGTAGGCATAGAAGAATTTTGAATTTTGCTTCTACACCTCATAGATCAGGATTTTTGTCTCATAACTCCTGAACCATGAGACACAGAAGCAAATTTCTTTCTCTCACTTTCTTGCTGCAAAAGACTCTATAGAGAGTCAGTATAGTACAATAGGACACAACCATTTCTTCATAAATAGATTATAAAGTCAGAGATGCATGTATAGATTCAGCTCTATGGTAATTTTTGAGGTGTTTTAACGTCACATATTTCATACTTTCTAAGAGATGATGACATTGGAATCAGAAATCAAAACTACAACGGAAAGTTGTATTGCTTTTGCTGAGTGATTACAGTAATCATTCATTTGCCAGCATGACCACGACACGTACAACAGAAATCAAAAGATTGTTTTCATGTGAATGCACATACAATCCTATTGTTTGGTTGCATTTTGTCTAATGAGCTTCCTGTAGTCTCTTATATCTCATTAGCCAGCTTTGATCCCGCTCATCCCCTACAAAGACATATTTACATCCACTCATCTCTTCATTTCCGACTGGCTTAGCTTTGTGCAAACAATCAGTCACATGCTAACACATTGTCTAAACAACTCAGTGCACCTTGACAAGCTGTTTATTAATTCTAGCTATCAAAGCCAATTCCATACATGAATTATGGATATTTCATCTTACCCAGTGAAGCAGATATGATTCTTCAATGAGATCATAATGAAGACCATATGGAAATAGATTATAGAGTAAAGACACTGGCACTTGTGACAGATGTCATAACTTATAAAAAGTTCCTCTCATCGAGCCACCTGGAGATGAAAGGACCCTTTCATTATTGTTTAATAGGGGACCTGCTGTTGTTGCTCGCCTGTACTGGCACTGACCCCGAGTTGACCGAGCCCCATGGACTGCCCGACTTCAATTAGCTAATTACCATTGAGAGTAATTCACTCTGTTGTGTCAGTGGGGAGCACATCATCTTGATATGGTTAAGTGAGTAGGCCAACCTCATTAAAAGACATGATCTGGACAGTATGGCAGTGCACATTAGCTCTTATTGTTTGCGTTGTTACAGGATCATGTAACAGTCTTTCAAAATTTCATACATGACTTTTTTCAGTGGCATGAATTATCAACAGCTACAATCTAAATTCTATCAGATAATGCTGTTTTGCTTAAAGGAGACATATCATACAGATTTCCATGTTCTTGTTTTCATTTAGGAATATATTTTGAAGAATTTGCAATGCTTTAATATCTATTTCTACTCTCCTTTGTTGCAGCACTGCTGTGTATACTGAGTAACACATGCAGTTTTAGGTAGCCTTTAAGGGCCCTCCCTCTGTTCTGATTGTTCAGCTGTATCAAGGCCGCAGTATGCATCAGCTGACCCGGAGAGCTTGAGAGTAAAATTAAGACCCTTCCCATTTTCACTTTCATGCCTCACCACAACTTGAGTCGCTACATAAAGTGGGCATAACTGGCAGAGTGGCAGATTCGGAGAGTTACAAATTTTGTTGGATATAGAACCCCCCTCCTGAATTGACCAGTGGAAACCCCCTTTCCACTGGTCAATTCAGGAGGAAGGTGGTTTCTACCACCTTCCAACTCTCCAACAGGCAGGAAGCATCCTGCAGCCTTCAGGCTTGGGAACCCATGGACTGCAAAAACACAGATGCTGGCCAAACACTTGTGTGTGTCTAATCAGGTTCATGCTGATGTCAACATGCTATAGAAGTAAATAACTAATGACAAGTTAAATGTTCAGGGAAGTTTTCCAGCTTTGACAATGCTCACATACTGTACTCCCTTTGATATTACACTATAAGGAGGGGATATAACAAAAAGCATACATATATCTCCTTTAAAATTTTGCTTTGAGTCTGTACTGACTGCGGGTTTATAGAGAAACAGACCACATGTGGATCTGAAGAGTGTGATATCACATGTAGTTTTAACAACTTTTCAACTTCCCAGGATCACTTTTTAATAAGGTTCGAAACAAATCTCTTGAAGTCACCTTATGACATGTCAACACTGTGGGTGAAAATAGAGCCTCTTCAACATCTACTTTTCTCTTCCTACTTGCTCTTTCATCCATTTGGTTTATGGAAAGCTATTTTGGTAGCATGAGCTGCTTATTTAACACCAAGAAACCTTTCATATCACCGTGGAAAGCGAGTGCTCCCGTGTTTATCCCTGATCTAATGAGTATAGGGGAAGGAGATGCACAGCACTACACAAAGAATCAGGTAGATTTAAAAACAGACTTCAAGCGACAAAGACCCCAGATTATTGCATATCTGTGACATGAAGGATTAACAGCTGAGACAGTGTCTGCCTTCACAAGCCCTCCACCTGTTAATCTCTCCCTTTCCAAAAATCACTCACTCAACTTTATTCTCTCTTTCTCTCTTGCCGCAGGCCCAACTTTAATTAGTTTTTACCAAGGATTGAAGGAAAAGTTGGTGCTTTCTTCAGGTGATAAAACAGTAACTGCCACAGAGCTTAACCAGGGTTAGAGTTGAGGTCCAATGTGGACAGCTTTGATCAAACTGGAGAAGAATGGAGCAACTGGGAGATAACACAAAGAGGGTAAAAACAAAGACTGAAATTCATGGTTTTTAACTGACTTCTAATTTCATTGCTAAGTCAACCTTATTGATGGATCTGTCACATATTTATTACCCATAATCACTGGAGTAAAAATATTTCTTGTATAAGGTAAAGGTGCTGGTGCTTTGACTGCTGTACTCATTATTTCTTACCTGTGCAAATGGTAAACTGGAAATTTATGTTCATTCTGCTACCATATTCACCAAAAGTAATCATACAAAGCAAATTACCTGGAACGTGAATTAAACAGTTAAAATTTCTATACTGTTAAATATGTTGAACTTGTTTCACTTTCAAAGTCCTGCTCACCACGATGAATAATGGCTATGTGACCAAAAAGCCATCTGGACATAGCTCTCTATTCATTAATTATGCAAAGAAGCACTAATCAGAAATAATGGGCTGCTTAATTACTGTCCTAACAACAAAGCAAAAACAGGTGAGCAACATCAGCTTGGCACCTGGACATTACACCACACGCACTTCACACTGACAAACTACAAACTGACATAATGAGGTTGACAAACTGTCACTGATTAATAAATGGCACTGAAAATGTAGTTAATTGTCCTGCAGATGCCTTCAGGGTGCTGCATTTAGTGTCATCAAGGCGTCACTTTCTTAGTAAAAATTAGTATCATTAAGTATATGTAATTGAAGTGGTACCTCATGCAGTGCCGTTGTCACAGATGCCAGCTTTTTAATTGTGTGTTTTTTTTTTGTTTTTTTTTTAATTCCTGTGTGGTTACTGCAGAGAGGAAGTGACAGATATCCAGCCATTAACAGATTTTGCAGCATCAGCTAAATGATACACATACCTTTGTTGAGCATTAACTATTAGAGTGATTGAGCCTTTTGTGTGAACTTTAACTTATCCAGCCACCATAGCTGTAGTCAGAAAATGTTGGCAGAGCAAATGATGAAAAATCTCCCTCCAAAATATCTTCCAAAGTAGTGCTATTACGAGGCTAGTGCTCCAAAATATCTACACTCTGTAAAGCAAAATATCTCCAAATAGTGCTATTATGTTTTCCCAATTTTATTGGGAATGTTTGTCTAGTTTTGGTTGTCTAAATGCAAAGTCTTTAATTTGAACTTATTTACCATCAAGCTATAGGCCTAGCACTCAGAAAACAATCAGCAATACAAATCATCTGCATTTTGCATGTTCATACAGCATGCTGTCACGATTCAGGATTTTTGTGGACATAATGCTGCCACACTCATGCTTCTGCTCATTACTGGCTTCATCTTTGATATTTAACCTGTTCAAAAGACTAATTCACCTATACAGTGTATATATATATATATTCCTTCTGGCCTGGGAACGTCTTGGGATCCCCTATGAAGAGTTGGAGGAGCTGGATAGGGAGAGGGATATATGCAACTCTATTTAGCATGCTTTCTCCTCAACCGAACCCTGGATAAGCGGTGGAAAATTGATGGATGTATGGATGGATGTAGATTGATTCGACTGAATTGGTAACTTGTTCCACCACAGAGGAACCACAGCAGAAAATAATCTAACCTGAGACTTTAAACTTTGGTGGCAGCACGAGGCATTGTTCATTAGCAAAGTGTTGTGACTGAAAGGAAGTATAGACCTGAATAAGGGAGTTCAGGTATGTGGGTGCTGTTCTGATCGCTGCTTTTTATGCATCTATCAAGGATTTGCACTCAGTCTAAACAGTGAGTGGAAGCCAGTGTAGAGAGGGTAAGGGGCTGGGTCACATCATGTAGGTAGAGCCTAATGTTCCTCATGTTATGCAAAACAAATTGACATGATTGTGAGATGTGATCATAAAAGGTTAGCTAAAGTAGCTAAAGGTTATGTGAAGCAATACAAGCACATTTGATTTTTAAGTTGAGGAGTCTAAATAAGGTTAAAGCAGAGCTGGGGCTGGTTAGAGAGGAGCAAATTGTTGGTCTTATGACTCCTTTAGTAGCTTAAACAGAAAAGTTTAAGATAAAATGAGGGTTACACAGGTGTCCGACAACTTCTAAATATGCAGTTTAATGCCTAACACTCTTAATTAAACTACTAAGGGAGCATTTGTGCGGTGTGCTGGTGTAATTATTTTTCTCATCACACTGTTTTGGCTTTTGCATGAAGCACACCAGGAGTAGTTGATTACACTCTGCTGATTGCACTATAAAATGGCTTATAGCTTAATTTCCCAGGAATTAAAAAGCACCAAAAGCACAATTTAGTATAAATAAAATCCAATCTGCATTTTTCAGACAATAGCTATTTCTTTCAGTATCTGACAAAAAGGCAGTTTTTATTTGGAATATATATATATCTTAATGACTTCCATGTATTTGAAATTGTGAATTTAACATGTTTTAAGGGAGATAAGTTAGACAATTTCCGGATGTGTCTTTCTGCTTTCGAGGGACAAAAAACATCCTATCAATCTGTCTCCCAGTGCCAGTGCACAGCTAATTGAGTGTCCCTTTGAATATGTCAGCTTGCTATCTGCTTAAAAGAAAGATCTAGACACAGTGGGAGTGCAGAATAGGGTGTCATTGTACTCCCAAATCATGCACATCATCAATCTTGATTTTAGAGCCGAGGGGGAGGTGAAGAGAGACACCAGGAGGACTGACAATGATTTCTGAGACTTTTATTTCTCCTCTGCCTCTTCAGGGATGAGATCTGCTTTAAGATAAATAATCTGTTTGATTGAAAAGTTTTGCATAAGATCAGTCAGTAGTTTTATGGTGGCCCACTGCTCCTATGAGTTAGGTTGGATGAATTAATTTCCACACTGGGATCTATAAAGTTTAAACATAAAGTATAATTATCTTGCTTGAAGAGGAATGTGAATCTAACATAATTGCCTGAACTTGAAAAAGCTTTTGATATCCTCCTCTGCCTTATTTACGTTCTGTTACAGCCCTAGTCTGTTTTTTTTTTTTTTTTTTTTTTGTGGCGTTTCCTCTCTACTACTTCAGGTACTGTCCCTTCACCTGTAGAGCAGGTAATTGCGCGCAGCTGACTCCACTCATCATCAGCGGATGTATAAAGGTGGAGAGCAGCAGCCTGGTTGGGGCCAACAGGCCACTGGGATTGGCAGTGTGTGAGCTGCATGCAGCTGATACTCCTTCCTGTGGGAAGGAGGGTGTTAATTTCTTTGATCGACACTTTTTAATCAGTTAATTGATTCTTTTAGTGGAGAAATTGGTTATTCTGTTGCTTAGATTTTTCTTAAAACCAGCATCTTTAGTTGCGATTATTGATTTAGTTTGTAATAAATATTGTTTCCTTTTATGTGGTTCTTCCTCCCAGTCTTTTCTCCCGGTACTCTTTTTATTTGTTGCTTCTTTTATCCCCTAGTTTTCAACATTAGGGAACCTAACCTTCACTTTTGGAGGTTATTATATCATGATCCAAGATCTTTCCACTCTTATCAACAAGATAGATAAATCACTGCCACATCTCACTAATCAGCACCATGACAAGACAGACAAACTTGTGAACGAGCTGAAGACGTGCATACATCAGATGATACATGCAGGGTTTTTGATATGTAAATCAAAGCTTTATCTCCTCAGACATTGATAACTTAGTCACAGGAATGAGTGACCTTCATCAGTCACACACACATACACATATTTAATACTTCCTGATTAGCTTAAAAGTGCTTCCCACTGTAATTAATTCAACAGCACATGGAGGGAAAGTATTCCTGTTAAAGCCAAATCTTCTGCATCATTTAACCGAATAATGGCAGTGATTTTTATGTTTTTATTAGAAGGCGACCTTGGCTTTCAAGGTGCTGGCAACTGCTGCAGTGAGCCGAGGCATGGAACTGACCAAATAATAGGCAGCGTTAACTTCTGTCTAATGCAGTGATCACCAACTAGTGGGGGGGCTCAATTATCAAGTTCATGTATGAAAATATACTTGTAACTAAGAAAAGCACTTTGATCGAAAATGTTTAATAAAATGTTGAAGTTGACACTTCATATTTTTTCCATGAACCTTGTCAACACTCCTGTTTTTCCTGGGTATTCTCCCATATTTTCACCCCCTCTCCCGCTGTGCTCCCGTTTGATAATTTCTCCTGTAAATCTCCCGTATTTTGACATATAGACATATTGACGTATAGAATTTTAATTGGCCCAATCAAGTTGTTTTGGTCATTATGTGGCGCGCCTGAAGCCATGCAGAACCAAAGTTGATTTCTTTTTTTTGGGGNGGGGGGGGGGGTTCGCGGCCCAGAAACTCTCCCTTATTTTCAAAGCTCAGTTGACAGGTGTGGTCATATCTCGTGGTTAGGGGAGATAGGTGAGTAATTGGACCCACCTGAATTTTCATTGAATATGCCTGATCTAATGGAACTGATGATTCACAAAGTTTCTGTGTCACTGCACCTTTAATTTTCTTCAATGTTTGACAGGAACAAATGCACCCATATAAAACAAAAACATTCTAAAATTGCCCCTGGTACTACTGTAACAATTACTTTATGGGAAGAAGAAGCAAGATGTTCTTAGGGCAGGATTATGTTTGAAGTTAAGTACATACTATATATGTTTACTCATGTTAGTTGCCATACACATCCTGCGCTCATTTTAATCGTAGCAAGAGTTGAAGAGTTAATGCTTTGTTAAGGACAAGATAATCGAGCATGGTAGGATTCATTCAATGGCTGATTTGTTCATCACCACTGTTGCTGTTTCTTTCATCTTAATGAGTAAAATGCTGATCTTCTAGATTGTTGCCATCTTTGCTTTGTTCAGCAAAAATGGGAATGGTGTTTAAGATGTTCCAATACTGACCAGATATGATATATACTCAATTTATCTTGTTTGCCCATAAGCATATACTTTGTTAAAATCAAGTAGAATATTAGCCTTACACAACATACTTTGTAGGTTTTTGATCCATGTCATCTTTTCCAAGTCTTCAAATTTAGGTTAACACACACCATGAAGCAGTCACAAGACAAAGGCAAATATATCTAAACAGTGCACCTCTTTTCACATAGAAGTTAGATTTTAGAAAAAAAATGCACAATGAGAATGTATATGGGTTTGTTCCACTGCTAAGAAACATCTTTGCCAGGTGTATCTCAGCTGCACCAGACTGTACCAAACAAACTGAGTAAATCAAAGGTCTAATTTGCCCTTTAGATGATCAAAAAGGCAGAACACATAATTAGTGTAAACTTAACAGTGGTATTCCAGTTTCATATCTCTTCACTCAGTTTCGGACCTTACCACAGTGTTACTATAACTTGGAACTAAGGAAAGTGCCTTATATGTTCTTTGGCAGGAGGCCAGCAGCAACTGCTAGGTCAAGTAATTTGTGATGGGAAAAGTTAACATGAAGCTGACTGCAGCGCTGCCAAGAAGAGAGGTGGCTGAGGCTTTCAAGTATTTCGGGCTGCCTGAGAGTCATCCAAAGAGCAAAGAGCATGTCTGTGGGAGTCAAGGAAGAGTAGAACTCCTGAGATAATAGCAGCTACAACGGGTCTTATAGTGCTCAAAGTTCATACCTTGATGCCTTGGTAACTTGGAAATTCTTTTTGTGAAAACCATGTATCAAGTGGTGCAAGGATTTCTGATACCAAAAAGGAAATTAGGTCTAAGAACCGATTTTGTCTTTTTGAACATACATGAAAATGCATGGCCATACTGTATATTCCTGCCATAAATGACTTGGCATTCAGAGACTAGACATAAAGATGGCATTCCATACCTTTATCACTTGTTCTGCTTGTCTATATCCATCTCAGCTGTCCCCCCAATACAGTCTTCACTTTGAATTAAAAAGTATGACTTACTGAGGCTTGCCTGTGTGGCTTGTTAGCAAGCCATCATTGACTTGAGGCTATTAATAAAATAAGTTCCCCTATACACCAAGCTCAGGGTCTCCTGTGTCTGTCTACCTGCCATCTCATGCATGAGTCTTCCTCTGTGATGCCTCGCTAGATATGCTCCCTTGAGTTGCTTTGGCAGGTCATCTTTCATAGGCAGCCACTTGAGCGTCAGCTGGAAATCAATTGCCGAAGACAGTAGCTGCCTCCTGCCTCGTGGCAGCCACTCACCATGACTGCTCGTGTTCCAAAAGCTTGTTTCATCAAAGTATACTCACTCCGTCGATGGCCGGTGGCTGCATATAGAGTGAGACAGGGCACAGTAGGAGTAATGTGTGTGTGTGTGTGTGTGTGTGTGTGTGTGTGTGGAATGCTGAAAATCCCTATGACTACAGTGAATTGAAAGAGGAGAACATTTTAACTTAAATCTGTGAATATTTCAAGGTGCATGTGGAAGAGACATGAGAGAGAGATATTCATAAAACAGGTTCAACGTGTAAATAAGGGCAAATTGCATCATATTACTATGTGCCCTCATTCATAAATGCCTGTTACAGGTTTTTTTTTTTTTTTTTTTNTTTTTTTTTTTTTTTTTTTTAGTGTTTGCCTGGAAAGAGGTGTTACTATGTAATTTCATTATTTGCATGTTGGGTAAGTGATTCATGAAGCACACCGTCACAAAAAAATTAGGACCTGTTTCAGTCTGAAGGTAAATTTCACCACCATCATCAAAGCCTATAGTGACACTGAAGGAACACACAAAGTACACACAAAGTCGGCCTTTAAAAATAAAATCCTTCTGCATAGAAGGATGTCCAAACACTTCTTGCTTGTTAACTAATATGAAAAGTGAATGATTTTTAAAGGTTAGGTAAATAAATTTGATAAGTTCGTTATTCAGTTTATTTAAAGTGGAAGTTTGGATCTGACACATTCTTGTGACATCGCTGCGTTCTGCCTGTCACAGTCCGTCCATCAGCTTTATGATGGACGGACTGTGACAAGAGGCTGTGATAAGAGGCTTCAATTGCCACGCCACTTATTTAGCATGACGCTCCATGATTTTTTAAAAATGAATTTCCCCCATGGTGTAAAAATGCAGTCAGGAAGCACATGACACTTAAGCTGACAATTTTGCAATTGAGTAAACGTGATTTAGGGAGAGGTAGCTTATGCTGCATGTTCAAAATTGTAATGAGCACCTTAAAAAAACTTCTACAAGTCTTGCATGGCTTTAAAATGAAACAACTTTACTTTACGACTTTGGCTCCTGTATGAAATGTATAAACTTTATGTTCAAAATGCTACCTGTCAGAAAACACAACAAGAAATGTTCTGTGCCAGGGGCAGCAAAAACTTCCACTGACTCAGAAAATTCCTCCAAGTAGCAAAATCTGTCAATCTTGACCCTTTATATCCTCATTCCCCATCCTTCCTCTGGGGCCTTTCTACTAGCAGGAGCATGAGGGTCACTGCACTCCTACAGTCACACGGATCAATGTAACCAAGTGAAGCGCCTCGAGTTATTGTCATTAACTGTAATATCACTCAGAGGTGAATTTACTGCATGAAGTTTGTGATCAATACTTCTTAGTTCCTTGAAATATCTTCTTTGCTCAGGTTGATACAGTCCCAGGAGCTGGATGTTTTATTATCACTCAGATTTGTGAGTAAAAGTGCTGGATCCAGGAAACATTTGATATAAATTTCCGAGCCAGTTAGCAATATAACTTATTTAACAGTGTTTGTTCAACCAAGATGGGAGTTTTAAATGTTGCATGCAAAATCAGGGCAAAAATAGAAATCTCATGCATAAGACTTGAATATTTAAACATGGATGTTTCTTTTCTTTCTACGCGTGCTGCTCTAAATTTATTTTAAAAAAGAACAAACCATACCAAGGGAGAAAATGAACCGTAGTCATAGGTGTGAAAACACTCACAGCGATTCTTTAAAGATGCTTCTGAAAGAAATATATTTACAATTATCTATCAAAAAATGGGACATAGGCAAAAAATGGAAAGTGTCCTGTAGTTTAAATCCAGCATAATGGCACAGTGTTGTTCTTTTCTTAGGATAAAGGAAGAAAATATCTGGAATATCTGTCTGTGTGTAAGCTGCCTCCTCAGTTCTACTGAAGTGTCTGGCTTCAAGCCTTAAACACAGCACACTGAAATAAGATATGGAGCGCAGTTATTTGATGATTGGATTCTGTAAATCTGCTCATCCCTCAGTGATTTACCAAAACTATGAGCCTGCGGAGCCATTTGCCCAGTGGTTGAAGTTGCTGCTATGAAATTAAATCTGTAAAGCTACAGTGTGCCTAAAGCTGTAAAGTTTTTAAAGCACACCAATGCCTTTGTCACAAAGGTTTGGATGAAATTGATGTGATGCCCTTTATAGCTGATGGAGGCTCATAACTGTGTGTGTTTGTGCATAAGTACTATGTGTGTGTGTGTGTGTTGCTATAAAGCGAGACAGGGAGAGAGAGAGAGCAGTCAGTCCGGGGAAGTATTCTTGGTGTGGGCTGTGGTTTGATGGGGGATGATGCCCTGCAGATGAAGCAATTAGATAGAGGTTTGACGTGGCCTTTATAAAACATAAATTTAGAGTCCACACATGTAGTGCATGTGTATGTGATTAGTGTACTGAATTTAGAAGCGCTGCTTTTTGATTTAGATAAAGCAAATGTTAGCATATGGATGACATGGTTTATATCTGGGATTAAAACCTGAAGCTGGAGACAGAACTGAAAATATATCTGTGGCATCTCCTATATAATTTTAAACTTGAAAATCCAAATTTAGGCAAATACAGCCTCAAATGTAACATTTCTGCCCTCTGATGCAAAGATATACTGAAGTAAAAGGAAATAGAAGTATAAAATGGAAATTTGATGAAGGATTAAGAATATTATATATTGTTGTCACATGAAACATTTATAATGTTTTAATGTGCAAAAACACACAGTCTACTTCTGTTTTCCCTTGTTGCAGCACTGTTGTGCATGCTGAATGAAAATAGCCCTTTTTTTTTTTGTTTGTTTTTGTCATGGTTCAGGCTGCTTCCCCCTTTCCTTGTGTTTTACACTGTTTTCCCCTCCCTTGTGTGTCTGGTTTGGTTCCCTTTGTTCTCTGTGTGTAGGTATGTGTCTGGTCAGGGCGCTCTGGTTTCCTCCTGTGGACAATCAACTTGCACACTGGTGGTCAATCCATTCATCAAACTCCTGCAGTATATATACCCCGGCTCTTCACTCCAGTCTTCGTCAGATCATCCCATTTGCCAATGTGGTACAAGCGCTACAACCAAGCCCAAACTCAAGTCATTATATTTTCTAGTTTTTGCCTGAATCCTACTTTTTGACTCTGTGTTTCACCTGTGCTTCAGGTGTTATCTCCCATGTGCTCAGTCTCCTCGCCCAGCGCCTCACCAGTCTTCCTGCCAGCCTGCTGCTCAGCATTTTCCGTCTGCTTCGCTCCAACCACAGCTTCGGTCCAGTTCTCCTGCTACATCTCATCAACTTTAATAAACCACTTTTGAAGTGTTTAACCCTCTTTTGCCTGAGTTCTGCTTTTGGGTCCTAAAACCTTACAAAACCTAACAATTTTAGGTGCTGTTTCTTTAAGGCCCTCTCCAAAAAAAGGCAAAAAATTAAACCCTCCTCTGTTCTCATTGACCAGGTGCCTAAACAGGTAATACCCATGGACTTTGAAACACAAATACAGACCAAATGTTTACACGCGAGCCTCATAATGTGTCTAACCAGGAGGGCAGGTGTGTAAATTCAAATGTGTTACATGTTGACATCAACATGTTACAGAAGTAAATGACTAATCCAAAATGAAGCTTTCAGGGTAGTTCAGGACTAATGCATTTGTGGGTTTGTTTCCCTGAATGCATTTGTATTGGAGTCAACTTCAACTTTTGAAACTTTGACAGTGTTCAACACATACTCCCTATTATATTACACTATAAAAGTGGGGAGAAATATTTTTTTAGGACAACTTTCTGTCAGTTTTCTACTAGACTTAGAGGTCCCATTTTTTTGACACAAATTACCAGTTAATGTCAGAACTTATAGTCATTTTAATACATGTTTTGAACTTCAGGAAGGGCACCTGATAAGCCTTTATAGTTTTTTTTTTTTTTTTTGCCTCTCCTGCACATTGTGTCATTTTACACTACTTTCAATTAGTAGTACTTTTGTTATTTAAAAAAAAATTGTATTGCATTTGACTTTTCTTACTTGTGCTGATGTATCAATATATAGTATAAACTATAAAAATGGGGAAAATAACAAAGAGCATGAAATATCATGCATGTTCGGTTAAAATAAGTCCACAAAATTTACAAATTTATTGTGATAACAGCAACACAATTTTAGATTGTTATTAACGGTTATTGAAGATGGCAAAGACACACATTCCAACTTGTTTTCTGGTCATAATAGCCTAATTTTATACCGTATTGTTTGGAAGTTTTCATTATGCAGTGTAACAAAACATTATCTGGCTCAGTCCTCAGAGTGTGAGACAGGTAGAAAAGCTGCTGTCAGCTCTGCCTGGGCTTTCTCACCACCAGTTCAAATTTACCAGTGTCTGTGCTTGGAGGTTGGCAGGTAGTTCACCATTAGTATCAACATTTACAGTGATTAAAGGGTGTAATTTCTCATTAGGGTTCAGTGAGTGACAGATAGTTTAATTGGCAGTCTCTCCTAAACAGGAAAGTGTAAATGGCTGCTGGTATCAATTACAGGGAGTGGACATTATTTCAAAGAGCTGCTGAGTGAAGGGGCAAAGGGGGAGATAAAACTCAAGAGTCTGCATTTCTGCTGGTGCAGAAACTGAGTCTAACTGGGGATGTCAGAATGAGGCAATTGGTGCCTCTTCAGTTCTGATTCAGTTCCAAATCTTTTCTGTTTCTTTAGTCGGTGTCTTAAAAAAAGCCTGCATTTGTGTCATTTGTTTTTAGATCCCTTTTTATTCTTCCTTTTTTATGTTGTTGTTGTAACTGAAAAGCTTGATAGTGAATATAAGTGTGTGTGTGTCGTGTTAGATTTATGCCTCCTAATGTGGTAGTGAGTTTCATCCAGTGTCCAAGATCAGAAGGCTCTTATACAACTATTGTTTGACAAATGTCAGTATGCTTTTACTATATTATGAAACATGCCATTTGACTTGATGAATTCTGCAGTGAAATGCATCACCACAGCAGAATTTTGCTGCTGTTCAAATGAATGGTGGACAAAATCCTTTAATGGTAAGGTGAACTGTATTTTCCCCAGAGTAAACAAACATAAAGCAAAGTGCACTCACTATAGATTCTCTGTGTTCTCTTTGTATTTCAGGCCTTGTCTTATACAGTATTTGATGAGTTCTGGATTCAGAAAGTACTAATCCTGCTTCAAGGGACAGACCTCTTTATACTATAAATAGAAAAAAGCAGTTTGTTTGCTAATGATGATTTATTCATAATTCTTTTAAAATATTACATATGATGGCAGACTTCTAGAAACTGTGCTTCAACATTTCAAATTCAAGGTAAATCCATTACCTAAATTGGCTTAATTGAACTGAACTGAATGGAACCTTTGTCAGAAGCTGCTCCACATGCTGGTTCAGTTGTTTGTCTCCCCATAGTAAGAAAGGTAATTAAATGCTCTGATCTTTTGTGTAAAAACCAAGACCAGCCACCAACATACTGGGAGCTGGGAAGCACTGCTGCTTTTTGTGGACAGACTGCCCATTTTCTGACTAATTTTGTTTGTGCCTGAAGTAGCTTATGGACACGAGTAAATTAAACCTTTAGAAGACAACTGAGACATATTGGGGTGAGAATGTGACCAACAAGAAGGAGTATGAGAAAGTTTATTGTACTTCCTGCTTTATGGAGAAAAGTTACTGAATAAATCATTCTGTTTTCCCTATAACTGCTAGCAAGCAAAAAACACTCCTACACTGTATACCATTAATGTAACTTCGACCGCAAAGCCAGACTGCAAGTTGCAAGCTCTCGAGAATTAATTCTGGAAAAACACTAGAGACTTGATTGGACCAGGCAGATATGTGTTGCATCAATCAGGAAACGATGGGGAGTTATTAAATGATGATGCAACAAACTGCATCTTAAAACTCTCAAACGCCGAACTGTAAAGGCTAGGTATCATAGATCTGTCTGTGAGGGTTTATCTCAGTCATTCAGGTGTAAGATGATTAGAAAGTTGAAGTTGAGTCACTGGACTGGAAAAATTGCATGAAAACATTTTTTTCTTTCAAGGCTTCTTCAGTTCTAACTGTAGTGTAAACAGACAGCAGCATAGAAGCAATCATGATCATGATTCTAAATGTGGAGATGGGAAACATAGCTAGAAAAAGTTATTTGTGTGACGGTATCTGTGTTTCTAATCCTTTTTCAGCAGTATATTAAGGTATAGTAACCTTAACCAAACATATAGATTTGTCTTAAAATGTTTGGAGGATATCTATGAAGTTCTAAATCTGAAACAGTGCCATACTGATGTATTTATGGATGAAGGCAAGCCCAGAGGCTGTGTTGTTGTTATTGTGGTCTCACTGAGAGTATCACCAACCCAACAAAAGCTGTTGAGTGGCAGCATATCACAGCAACTGCCAGCTCTGACAGCCAGACGCTTTATAGAAAAATAATAACAAAAAACAGCACAATACAAAGATTAATGCCAAGAATGTCACTGACTTGTAATCACTAAAATACAATCACACCTGCATTTTTTGTTTTTTATTTGATCTGAAACATACTATAAAAGGCAGCTGTTGAACTTAGCATTTGGTTTATTTGGAATTTGCTGGGGTTGTAAGCATACACCCAGTGGCTTCTTTAATTATTGCTTGTGCTGATATCCACAAAGGAGCCAAATTCAAGTAATAAACGCTCAAAGGTTCAGATGAATCACAGCAATTAGATTAAGTGTAAATGTGCCTTCTGGCAGGGCAGCAAAACCACAGGCTCTCCCTCCCTGTGAGTAAAATCTTACCTCAATACGTGAGGACCCTCAGAGATCTAAATGTCTGATGATCCAACCAGCCAGTAGGACTGAAGAAACCTCTTGAATAAATGGCAAATTCTGCAAGTACTGTTCAGTAAAGAGTTTAATTTCTACTTCTGCAAGAAAAGAAGATCATACTATCATGTTGCATGAGGAAACTGAGATCCTTTGTGACACAGATGACTGAAATATTTATTTTAAAATTTTGATTTTAGGCCTCAGTATCCTTCAAGTGAATCATCTGATAATGTCTAACAAAGAATCCAAAATTGACAAACCAACCCATTCCATGCAGCGATGGCCTGGTGTGTCGAGGTGTGAAAGCAGGNAATTGACAAACCAACCCATTCCATGCAGCGATGGCCTGGTGTGTCGAGGTGTGAAAGCAGGTAGGGTTTAATTTCTCTCACAAGCTCTGTTTTCTTTCTTCGTATAACTACTTCCATGACTGTTCATTACAAACCTGTGTTACACCATAAATACATGCGAAGGGAGACTAGCTGAAGGTGTGCTGAGGTCACCATCTCTGAAGGTGGGGTCATGCCAAACCCTTCTCCCAAAGAAAACAAAGGTGGCCACAGATGACAGCAGAGCCAAAGATGTTCCCTCTCAATAATATTAAATATATAAATTAAGTTTTTTTTAAGGCAAGGTCATTCCTGCTTCATGGTTCGATTGGAATCGGACCGAGACCGCCTCCTCTAGATGGTCATGGTTCAATTGTTTGGTGCGGACCCGAGTTTGATTGCTGTGTTTATACATGCCCAAACTAACCTAACTTATGCTGCGTTCACAGACCTCGGAAGTCAAATTTTTCCCAGTTGTAAGTTCCAACTTCCAACCTCAAACCGTTCCAGCCAAATGTAATCAAAAAAGCATAGCTGAACACCAGTAAATACTGCAAAATTAATTAAACTTCGTAATAAATGCTAACTAAAGTAAAGTTAGACTACATGACTGTTTGGTTGTGTTGTTTTACACTGATATTAATCACAGTGGGTATTAAACTTTGTGCAGAGGTAATATTATGAAATTATTTACACTTACATATCAATGGCAAACAGGTATTATACAAAATAGATAACTTGGCGATATATTCTGACCTTTTTCTTTCAATTTCACGCAAGAAAAAATAATTTATTTGCCTTTTAGCTGANATTCTGACCTTTTTCTTTCAATTTCACGCAAGAAAAAATAATTTATTTGCCTTTTAGCTGATCATTTGTATTCACAAAGTTCACTTCCATGGGTGCTGCCATGTTGAGTGACGTCATACTCTGTAAGTTGAGGTAGATAATTTTGGTCTGAGTTTCCCAGCCGGAGCTCCGACTTCAAGTGCTGTTCCAACGCATTTTTCCAAGTAAGAANGTCTGAGTTTCCCAGCCGGAGCTCCGACTTCAAGTGCTGTTCCAACGCATTTTTCCAAGTAAGAAGTTGGAAAAATCTGAATTCCGAGGTCTGTCAAACACAGCATAAAGAGGGAAATGCTCCAGAATCTGGAACAAATGCTCAAAACGAGGTAGGCGTGAAAGCCGAGCCACCAGTCCTGTGTGAGCCTGCAGCAACCCATGACAGAAAGGCAGCAGTTGCATCAGCCTCCTGGCAGATGTGTACTCATCAGTCTCCTTTTGTGTGCATCCCTGGAACCCGTGTACCTGCTCTTCCCTGGTCCATCCCTGCCAGCGTTCTGGCTCATCACTGATCTGCACTACCATCTCTCAGGAGCAGTCTGGGGTCTTGCTGGCACAGCCCTGACTGCTCCCAAGGCTCTGTGTAAAGTAACCCCAGGTTCTTTGTCACAAGGTTGCCACAGTCTGTCAAGCTTCCAGTCTGCTAGTCAAGCCCACCAGAGTAGCAGTCCTATCTGAGAGCCTTCTCCAGCAGCTGGCTCCCCGTTCCCCAGTCAGTCAGCCTGTTTCCCTGCTTGCTAGTTTTGCTGTCTCTTTTTTCAGTCAGATCTCTGGTTTTCTAGATAACTGGTCCTTCTGTTTCCCAGTCAGCTTCTGTCTTTCAATCAACTATCATTAGCTCTTCGGTCTGCATGTCAGTTTGCCCTTCTTGTTGTGAGCCAGCTCTCCTGTTTGTGAGGAAAAATAGTGTCTGTCTGCTCCGGTAAACCTTTGGATCATCATCTGTCTGTGTGTGCCTCCCTGTGTTGGGTCCTGACACCACACACCTGATAGTTATTATACCTGACAGCGATCATTTTCACTGTAAATCATGCTTCATGACCCTGAGGCCAAACTAACCTACTAAAAATACCGTGTTAAATATGATCCTGCTGGATGAAGAGGGTTTAAATCAGTTGACAGGGGATAACTAATGTAATTGAGGACAAAGTTGGTATCTTAGTTTAGTTCCACTTCCAGTGCATTCAGCACTAACTAATGGTTTCTGTCATCATTAGATTAAGCCTGCAGGGGACTGAATGTAAGGCAGTCCAGTGCCTTCAAAAGTGACCTAAGTGTGTGTGTGCATGTGTGTGTGTTTCCTCCCTGCACATGTTCTATGTTTGGGCTGAGTGGGCATCGATGTAGGTGGATGGTAAGTGTGATCTGTGTGGCGAAATGATCTGCGGTTTGGCCACGGTCGGTCTCTACCTTAATGAATAAGTGATAAGGACACTTAGAGGTGTGAGAGTGACTCCAGCTGATGACAGAAATTCCATTTTCTCTCTGAGCTCCAACTGCACAGAAGTTCTATATAAAGAATACATGAGCATTTCTCTACTTCTGGAAACAAAGGAGGCTGAAATATTTACCCAAGTAGAGGAACTGTAACTGATGTGCTATTTTTCTTAAGTCAGAATGAGACTCGTTAAAAAGTCGCAGTAAACACAATTAAAACTGTGGGAAGCTTTCATCTTAACAGTAGTAACTGGAAGAGATTTAATGATCTATCCTCGTCCTCTAGATTCTCATACTTGATGAATAATGTCAACCTTGTCAATGGTCAGTGGTTGATATTGTATAAAGGGGACAAATTATTCTTTTTGATATTTTGCTGTTTTTTTTGTCATGTAATATTTTAAGTTGAATGTAAGTTGTCAATTGTCAAAGTTGCTAAACTTGAGGATCACATTAAGAGAAATGCATCCAGTAAGTGTGTAACAGCAATGAAAGCTTTGTTTTTGATCTGAAGGATGAGGCTGGCATCTGTTTTGAAGCATCTGTGTTTTGCAGTCTGTGGGTGTTGCTAACCCAAGCCAGACACAACTGACCAATCCGAACACAGCAGCCTTTTCAGGAGAGAGGCCTTAAAAAGAGACTTTTTCATTCATTGTGCAGCAAGACAGTGTAGAAGTAGATTGCTGTGTTTTCTGCACATTCCAACATTGCAAATAAACCCTGAATGAACATAAGAACATGGCTTTTAAAAAAAAGCTGCACAGAAAGGAGTCGGAAGAACATCTCTAACCCTGACATGCACAATACACTATGGACATTGAGACGACATTGAGACCGTGGACTATGTTTGGTTCACTGTTGTGCTTTTCTCCCTAAAACAAGTAAGCGTCACGTAAAGAATGTTCATAAATGACAAACAACGGAAGAGAGAGTATGGCATCTTCCACCAAAACATGTTTGACTTCACTCACATTAGCAAGCATGCTCAGAAAGAGTATATTGAATTTACCAGACCTTATTTGCCTATGAAATGGAGTAGATGGCACTGTGGTTTGAGTCATGCCATGCCTTATCAGTCACCATAGCTTCAAATCAGCACCATCCCAACACCATACAGCTCTTGGAGTTGAGCCCTGATCTCATGCATCTGCCTCGCTCGGTGTGCCTCCACCTGTCTGTCAGTCCTTGAGGATGCCAGCACCTGGCACTCCCGCTGATGTGAGTATGACAGGATAGGGATGCTCTGACATTAAGAGAACATCTGTCTTAAGTGTTGGTGCATGTGTAAGTCCTCCCTCACACTCCCTTTGGCAAGTTTCTTCACGCATCCAAATGCCTCAACTTGATCATTTTCAGTTTAATTTGGGCTAACAGGTGTACGGTATGCATATCAAGACTTACATACTTGCACAATTTCCAAAGTGCGCATGCTCTTAAAGATGGAATTTTCCATCCAGACTTCTGCATTTGCACATTGTCATTTCAAATCTGTGACAAGCAGCGATGTAACACCTGCAGATGACATTTTCCAGGCATAGTCAATTTCCAGGTGAGTGGGTGTTGGATGCCAGTGGCAAATCTCTCCACTGACCTCCCACATCACTTCAGAGCTCAAAATGTTTTTGGCCACATTATTATGCACAGCGTCTGATTGGCAGGAAGCCAGGGCACCTTCAGAAAGTGTTAGTCTTAGCAAATTGCCTGGAGTTAGCCTGTGTGATGATAATCATATAATCCAGACACTCCCTTTTCTCCTTCTTCCCTTTCCACAGTCTTCTCAGTTCTCTCCCTAATCTTTGTGTACTCCTGCTTTTACCTTATTTATGAGCCTCACCAAAACTTGACATTGCCATGTGTGTGTTTTTGTGTTTGAATGTCAGCAAACTGTGGGTGTGTGATTGCATTTTGATGCAATGGTATCCAACAAGTCTAAAATTGGTACTGATATGCATTTGTTGCAGTGAATCACGGAAACTTACCTGTAACAAGATTTTGTCTTACAATGTACATGGTCTCATTTTTGTTTTACATGTATACTGATTTCATCAATAATTGGTGAGACACTTATTTAGGAACATTAAGGCCAAAATTACCTGGACACCTGTGCAAAACATGTGACCAGGTTTTAACATAAGAGAAGGAGAGACAAATATCACAAATCGGCACTCATCCCCATAAGCAGCAATTGCTATGGATTTTTTGAAGGACTATACTGCTGGTTTTGCATGTTTGAGCCTAATGCATTACTATTAGACAGCTTCCAATACATACAACTGGAGTGGTAAACTTTCAAGTTGTTTTTCCTACCTTCCCAGGCAGCCAGTGGTTTCAGTTTATTCCAGTACACTATTAAAATCAACTTGTAGAGACTCATAAATTTTTGTCGAAGTTACTTAATGTAACCTGTCTGATATGGAGCTGCACAGAAGAAAATGTGTCCACCAGGCAATATAGTCCCTGAAGAAAAGATGGCTTTAACCAGAGAAATTAAAACAATCATGCCTTCCGGAAGTGAGCATAAGTGTTAGCAGGCAAAACACTGAATTTTCAGGTGGGTGTATCACCTGAATATTTGATCTTGAAAGATTAAAGGACTTGACAAAATAACATGAAGACTAAAATAAAATATGTTTTTTTTTTTTTTTTTTTTAAGGTTACCAGTAATCTATCGTAGTTGTATTTAACATGCACAAAAACTGGTATGGTCCTTTAAAGACACAATCTGACAGTGTGAAATGTGTTGTGATGAGAAATGACAGTAGAACTGAGTTACAACCAGTGGGTGACAGAAGAAAAGAACAGAGGAAAAGAACATAATTTCATTACAAAACAAGAGAATTACCTCTATATTTCCTGCAGCTTTGGTGAGAACATGAGGAGGTAAAAAACAAGTCACAACTTATTGAACGTGCTAAAAAAAAACTCATCAAAACCTCAATCTCATTTACTCAGGAAGTAATCTGCGCTCATCTTCAGCAGTTCAGGCTTGTCAAAGCAGATCAGGCCAGAAAAGCCATTCTAAATATAACAATGTGCCAATAAGGCAACTGTGACAAATCGTCTCCTGATATTTCCTTCCGTTTTTGCTCCAGCTGATAAGAGAGGAGGTTTAAGCTACTCTCTCTTATCTGCGTTGTGGTGTACCTTTAGTGGCAACATATCAAAATGGATAAAGAAGGGTTATACAGTTCAAAGCTGGCTGCTTTGACCATCTGTACATGTTCAAAGCTTTAAACTACCTCATGGAGTAACTGGATGCTTTAAGCCTGCTTGATGAGGACCAGGAGGACTCTGTGTTCCTTTGGTGAGTTACTCAACATGTCTTCTTTTGTTAGTCTGCTGCAGACGACCAGAGGCTGCTAGCTGGTGCAGTGGATTAAGTGAGTGAATCTACAATATCTAGATGGTTTTGCTTCCTCACCTCCTGTTTAAGAATGAGACACAATGTGAAGCAATTTGTGGTTTTCCACACGTCATCTTGAAATTGAATTCAGCTTTTGTGCTGAGAGTTTGTTTGATATATGGCTAAAATGATGAGTATGACTCGGAAAGTATCCCAATTCTGTTTTTTTTACATGTTATCTAGTAACTGGACTAGCAAATGGACTACAGGTCTGAAAATGCTCTAAGTAAAAGAAAAAAAATTAAATAAAGTTAATAAGGTTAAATAAAGTTACTCTGAAATAAAAACCCGAATAGAGATGTTGTTTGCTGTGATGGATGACATATCTCTTTTAATAGTGTACTGGAATAAACTGAAACAAGTGTCTGGAATGTAGGGGGAAAAAAATTCTGAAATTTACTGGCTAAAGAAGAATATTTTGGAAAATGGTGTTCAGTAACGTAACATGCATAAAATGGTTTTCAGTAATGTAACATGCACGTGGGTTGTATATATTGGGCTCAAACATGCACGATCGCTGGTATGATCCTTTACAATCCAAACTGTCTACCTGCTCAGATGGGACTGCAGCAGTGTATGGTATCATGTTATCTCAGTAATCCCACAGTAATGACTGTGAACCACTCTGTCACACAGAGTATTGTCTGCAATCAGTTTTTGCTTTGATGCTTTGCTTTGAAGTTGATTTGATGGAGGTTATAAAAATTTCTGTCTAGACACTCACATGTTCTACATTTATCGAGGGACAACAATCAGCAGTTGACTACATCTGAAACAACAGGCCAAAGTTCATCAAAAACATCAAAAGCTGAACAAAAGGATTTCAAACAAAGGAGGGAAGCTAATAAATAAGGGACAGAGAAAACCAGATAAAAGGGGTGAAAAAGTAGGTTCATCTCTGAAGATAAAATCCATGATCTAAATGTAAATAAAAGGGTAAACCTAGCACCAAAGTTAAAATTTCAATCACCTATTGCTCTCAAATTGACTTTCCAGCTAAAGACTAAAATTTGACATCAGCTAAGTTAGAATCAGTAATGCTGTGTAATCACATTTAAGATTTGTTTAAATCAGTAATTTCTGAAACTAAAACAGTCTTACATTTTTCATCATTAAGCACTCTTTCAGTTTAGGCAGGTCACGTCCGTCTACTTTAGCTCAGCTGATATTTCAAATTCAATGTATAGGTCATGTTTTTGTGGCTGTAGAGGGTGCTGTGCAAAGTCAAGCAAACTTGCTGTTATGGGAACACGGGGCTACTTCCTGTTGGCACTGAAGACTACAAGTTTGAGAGCCCTCAACGGGTGTTATGCCATTTTTAAGATGGACTGCAAAAGTCAAATAAGAAGCTCACCCTCAAAAAACAAACAAGGGAACTCTGTGTCCATGTAAATATATCATGTGAAGTTGTGTCCAGTACCTCAATAGTTCCATCTTAATTTTCAATGAGATTTTGAAAGGCTGGTCAGTTGGGGTAGCCATGCCACCTCCTGGAGGCGCCATTGGAATTGAGCTGTATTAGAATTAGACAGGAATTGATTGGATAACAAGCTGCCAGTGCTGTAAAGCATATTACAGCAAAACATTAGATAGATGGCCAAGCAAATTAAACATTTGGCGATCAGAAATGACTGCACAAATGGCTGTTGTGGTTCAAAAATGCCTAATCAAGGAGATAGCCAAAATTTCCAATTATGTTAGCCAAATTCTCTCTCTCACACACACAAACAAGGAAAGAGATATTCCACACAAAATGTAACTTTCGAGAATCAAACACTCATCCCTTGTAGGCTTGAAAAATGGCTGCTTCTATTTTCCTAATTGGTGGACAAGAGCAGCTTCTGAGTCAGTGGATGGATTCCAGTGTGATCAATTTCCACAGCAAAGAGAAAGTTTTAAAACTTCTCAAATCACTCCTGCAGCATAAGTCACTTCTCTATCAGCTTGCTGTGTTCCACTGCTTCTGTTAGAATTGCGTCATCACCTTAGCACTATCTATGGAACCACATTTTGATGAAACGATGGTTGGAGGATACTGGGTAAATGAATGGAGAGTGGAGGTGGATATGCTGCAGGCACAATTTCTGATGTCTCTATGGATGTTCTGCTATTAAAATTTTGGTGAAATTTCAGCTTACCCAAACCGCTGTGTTTCACCAATTAGGAAACTACAAACTTTATGCAGCCACTTTTCAGACCTTTAGGGGTTTGATATTTACTTCAGGCACTTCAAGTCTTATGCCGCATGTTGTAAATGTGATAGACTGACTTTAATGACAGGCTGGATGGCAATGAGAGGTCTTAATTTAGTACAGATCATTTGCCCTCATAGAAAATTAGCTAACAACTACAGTTTTTCATCAAATTTTTGCCTTTAAAATAGCATATTTTAAGATTAATTAAAGTTTGAGTTGAACTTGTGTGTACTAGTTTATGAAAATGTACATGGAATGCTGTTATACTGAAGACAGAACCTGTACTATGAAAAATGCTTTATGGTTGTTCCCTTTTCAGGACATTAAAATATACCCATCCACGGACACAGGGTAAAGACAGTGGGAGAACACAGTCACCACCCAGGATATCTACACCCTTCTTTTCAAGATGCATACAACCACTCTACTCCATAAAGAAATGCAACCCTCCTAACACATGCCATGGCACATTAAAACCAGCAGGCTTCCTCATCCCCACATCCACGCGAGCCTCTCTGCCAACCACTGGCAACATGGCTGACAGTAACATCTGTGGGTTTTCTCAGTCCAGGTTCATTATGCAATCTGCAAACCACATGGGAATCTCAGAGCGTAGCAAAGATAAGATTTTGCCTATTCCTGCTGTACCCATGTGGCACTCAACACAAACAACTGCTTCTTGCTTAAAGCCCTTATGCAGCTTTTTGCCTTGAGGCTGAAAGGACATTTTAAATGCCACTTTTTTCCTACCGTTGCTCAAGTTTCACACCCAGAATTTGTCACTTATCTTGATGTCTGCCATCACATTTAGCTGGAGGTAAGCCAATGTCTGTAAGGCCACCACAGGTGTGAAAAAGGAAAGGGCAAACTCGAGCTCAGTGTCATTTTTTAAAAAATGGTCTGTATTTTCTTAGTTTCCAATGCACATTTAAGGTCTCTATTCTTTCTTTTATTAGTTTTTTTTTTTTTTTAGGCCACAACCATTATCTGAATCCATTAATTATCTTTCTATAACTCCCATTAGCTAATATGCTAAAAGTCTAATTTAAATGTTTTATCTTCTTCCAAATTTCTATCACAGCAGTTTGGGCCATTTCATCAGCTAAACGGATCATGAGTTAATTAACTTGGAGAGCTAAGACAAGAAATCTGACCTTATTTATATTTTTAAATTAAATCATCACACATGTTCTCATGTTGTATTTAGATGGACTTCACAGATAAGTTGCTTCAGATCAGATTGATAAACAGCATCATTTTGAGATCAAAGCTGACAAGATGAAACATTAATTGAATTTTTTAAAAAGTTTAATCATATTTTCATGGTTTATAAACTACATTGATGTAAAATCACATAATAGTCACTATAAAGTGATGCTTTGACTTTGTAAGTGCTAGACCCTATCACCCTATTACATTCCTTTATCACATACAGTACAGGGCTAAAAATCCATCTTGATATTTGTGTGTATGACATCTTTTTATGTGACTTCAGACAAAAATAGTGGCAAAATGAGGGGAAAATATGGCAAAAACAAGTAACAAACAGTAACCACACAGGCAGACATTTTTCCAGTATAAATATGAGCAATGGTTTTAGTTGTATTATTGTAACTATACATAATAACACTATGGCTGCAAACACAAAGCCTGAGACTCATGTAGACATATGTAGAGACCTACATGCAATTAAATTACCTTTATTTACCACTGACCTGCAGATGCTCTGACCAGCTACGTATCAAATTCAGGGGTAACCACAACAACAGTTATTTGATTTCCCATTAAGATTATCAGAGCCATAATCGTGTAGATCCAGTTAAGGGTTTTTCTATGGTTTCTGATCTCATACGTTGTTTGAGCTTGGGGATAAAAGGTACAGCAAGAGCAGGCACGATTACATTTCAGACTGTATATGCATGTGTGCAATAAGTTTTTTTTTTTTCTGTCTTTGTATCCTTCTTTACATTCTCCTGTCCTTTACAGAAATATATATATGTATGTATGTACTGTATGCATGGATGCATTGAGCATCAGAGCCTGGAGGGGAGAGGGTCAAAAGTACCAACAATTGTTTTGTAAATCGCTGCAGGTCAGGCCATGGTAGCTGCTGTTTAATACAGGCAGACACATAACAATGAATTAAACTAGAGTTCACTCAAAGTCCTCCACCAAAGCCAATATACAGCCAGACTTTTACTATATTTTCCTTAAACTCAGATGTGTAAAAAAAGATATCCAGTTATTTGCACCTGACAGCTGGATATGATTACTGCACAGCAAATTCAGCAGAGTTAAAATTCTGGTGTTGATGAAAAGAGTGTCAATCCAACTACGTCTGGAGTTAATCTAACTATGGATTTGGTGTAATTTGCCTCTTTTGACACCCGGTCAACTAAATAGTTGGTGTCAAAATTGGGTGTTGAAGCCATTTTTGTCAAATCAACACTGACGGTGTTGATTTGATGATCTGGAAGTTTTTGACACTGGCTTTCAACTCTGAGGGTGTTGGGAGTTTTTTCTGCTTCATTAGTTTGAGCATAACATGCAGTCACAACAACAATGGTTAACTTCAAAATTCATTTTTAGGTAAACATTTAAATGTTAATTTCCTTAAATTTGACTGTTTTTGATCATATCCAAGTTTTCCACACTCTCTTTATGAATAGCAGCCATGCTATCAAAGAGTTCATGCTAGCAGGTGATACTCCTGGACGGAGTTAGAATGAGGTTATTGTTTTTCACACAAAGGCTCTAAAAGGCCCAACATGAGAAGTTAAAAGTTGCTGTTAAAGGCGACATGCAAAGTCTGCAGTAAACACACTGTAGCGACGGTGGATTGAGCTGCTCTGATTCTCCCAGCATGCTTGCAGCAGTGTTACATGCTCTGAGTTCTAGTTCTGTTGTAAATATCTGTTATCATCCTTTTTGTGAATGTTACAGCTTTGTATAAGTTTATTTGTTGCAGCTGTAACAGTTTGAGTTACATTTGAATGCATTCTACTTTTTGGTGTGTCACCATCAGAGAGAGTGTGTGTTCTTGTTATGATATCCCTGCTGCATTCTGCTTACTATTAACTGTTATATTGCTGTTTTGTTGTTGAAGCTTTAATAAGCTTTAACTGAGAAATGCTTCTTATTGAGCAAAGTAATTCCACTTTGTTCAGGGAGAAGTGTTCTTCTCCTCTTCATCATGCTGATGATGAAGAGGAGAGACTAGTGTTGGACAGCATTATAGTCAGTAATTAATTAAGATTTTCTGAAATAAAAATGTGGATTGAAGCAAACAGGATAGGTCTGTCATTTTTTAACATACATTAAATTGTATTGTACTATATTTACACACAATATGCTAATTAGAGGGTAACTCTTAAGTAGTTAAAAAATTACACAATAAAAGAGTTAATTTTTAACACCTTACACTAGTGTTGAAAATATGTCACACTTTAAAAGAGTTCAGTTTTAACTCCTGACACTGGTGTTGAGAATATTTAACACTTTGTAGTGTCGAGCAGTGTTAAATTTCAACTCTGCACAGAGTTAATATTTACTCCATTATAGTGTTAAAATGCTAACACTTTGAAAAGTGTTGAAATAACACTTTTGGGAGTGGACCCCATGAGACACTTTGAAAGTGCTGAGATTAACTCTTACAGAGTTATTTTGACTCTGCTGAATTTGCTGTGTGCACATCACAGGCAACAGTAAACTGCATCAGAAGACCTCCAAGATAAATAACTTCAGGGACAGCCGACTGAAACCACATGAAACGGTAATAACTGGTCATTTTTTTAGAAGTATGTGCTGTGTATGTTTTTGCACTATATTCTGACTGTATTTTAGATCATGCTGTTCTTGGCCCAGCTGTCAATATATTTGCTAAAAACCCTATAACTTGTCACTGTTCCCGTGCATTACCTGTATATTACTTACCGATTAATGGGATTCTGAATTATGTGTTTTCTGGCCTTTTGCTATTGCTGCAGATTCAGTCACCTTGACAGCAATGACGGAATTTTGTATTTACTTTCCCATGACTACCAAACTGTGACTCACTAGCTGCTCCATTACTTGCCTGAATGCCTCCAGAGAATCACAGAAAGGTGCTTAAGCCTTATGCCATGAATGGATCAGTCAGAATGAACATCCATTTATTTTCTGAAATGCATGGACTAACTTTGGACGAGTGACTGCATCCTGCAATCCCTCTGTCAGCGGGTAACACTGAGAAAATAGAATGTCTCATTCCCATTGGATCTGTTTGAATGCAACCAAACATATACATATTAAAATGTACATATTTAAATATGTGAAATCAAATACACTTCAAATATAATCACATTACCTTGATTTTTCCTATTTCATTATTGATTAAATTGACAAAACATGCCTTTATCAACAGATATGATTGGTGCATACAGCAGGCAGACGTCTACCATTGCACAACCTTTGTCCACCTTTAATGACAAGTGCAGCCTTACTTATGTGTAAGGTTCATCCAGGTGATGCAATATGTGACTACAAGATAGACAATATTTAGGGGGTTACTGCTAAAGCCCAAAGTTTGGCTGGAAAAGAGAATCTCACCCAGAAACAAATATAGAGGAAAAACCAAAGGAATAAGCATAAGACAAGAAACAATTTAAAGAGCAACTTCACACCAAAGCCATTTTTTGAGTTATTAAGTTATATGTGAAGCCAATTAATAATGTCATCTATCTGTCCCTCTGTTCATCCATCCATCCATCCATCCATCCATCCATCCATTGTCTACACCTACTTATTCCTGTTTCATGTACGGGGGTCTGACCCAATATGCACTTGGTGAAAGGCAATACCTGGATAATGACATCACAGACATTACCATGGCTGCTTTTACACCGCCAGGACCAAGTGAACCAATGCCAAGACACATCACATGGAATATCAAAGAACATTTGAACATGTAGATGATTAAAAAAGCTCATGGAATAAAATATCCTCAGATCTGTTCTGGGCCACATTCACATGCTGATATCTATATGTACTGGATATCTGCCAGTGCATCTACCTACGTTTAAACACAGTTTGGAATTTCCTTACAATTCCAACTCACACGTCTTAAATGCAATACTCTTCTACTTTTTCTGCATTTGAATGACATCCACTGATAGTTGTCAAAGCTTCCAACAGTGCCATCCCACAAATCTCAACTCTTCGTTTGATTGCATCTAGCCTTCCCTGTGAACTAAAGTAGCCTCAATCATGCCCAAGCAAACAAGTATTTAAGCCATTAAAGCAGTAACTTATTATTCCTGTCTCATTTCTGTCCATTGCAGTTCTGTTTACCTGTGTTTCAGAAACTAAACACTTAGCTAAGCTCCTTGAATCCTTGAAAATAATTGGATGTTAGCAAAAGAAAAGAAAAAAAAAATTCAAAATTGGACATGAAGATTTGAGCATGTCATGTAAATGTAGGCTAAATTTGTGAGACAAAAATGTACAACACACAAGGTTATGTAATGTGAGTGGTACATGGATGTCAGATGGTGGACATGTTATGCAGACTTTTTCACAGACTTGGCTTAAGGAACATACATTAATAATAAGATCAAGGAATCAATACTATCAGAGTGTGGCCCTTTGCTTGATGTGTCAGATCTGGTTCTGAAGGACATCAAGCTTCTGGCTGGATGTGTCAGATTGATGACACCAAAAGTCGTGACTGTGATTGATTCGTTGGACAGCCAACCAGGCAGAAAAATTACCAGGACATTCAGCCAACCATAAAGAAGCATTGACAGAGTAAGTGTCAAGAATCCTCCAGGAAAATGAACACATTCCATTAAAAAAAGACAAGAGCAAAGGTTTTTGCTCAAGATCAGTTTCATCCGCCATAATGGCAACGGAGGTTATAGTGGAGACATATCTTCATGATTGTTAAGTGGATGAAGTGATTCACTGAAATGGACATTTCTTTTAAATGGATTTTTTGAAAGCAGGTGGCAGTTGAAGTGCTGTATCATTTGACACAAGACAAGTGATTCGGGACCACAATGACTCTGACAGAATTAATATGGACTTTGGGTCACTGGCTGGAGCTGTTAAGGAGAAATGATGGAGGATGAGAAGGGAACATAAAAGATAAAGAGGCTGAATGAGAAGACAGTGTAAGAGCAGTAAACGGGTGAGTAAAGTTTGGAGGAAAAAGAAAACATAAGTCTACTGTAAGTTGAAGCTGAATGTAATGAGACAGCTGGATGCCCACACACAATGACAAACCCACAGCAAAGGCGAGAGGAAGAAGGAACAGAAATGTTGGGCAGGACAAAAACAGACAGAAAGAATAGGAATGGGCAGGAAGGGAAAGAGCGAGGAGGAGGAGGAGGAGGAGGAAGAGAGAAAAACGGGCAGATTCGAAGAAGAGAGCAGCAAAGAAATAGCAGGAGAGGAAGTAGGAAGGAGGCAGAGAGGTTCTGCTACACCAGCTCGTTACTGCTGCTGAGCCAACTCATGCTCCCGTGTCATCTCCAAGAGCTAATTGGCACCTCCAGTGTGAAAACACAAGCATGTGTACACATTGTCACAGACAGTGCCCACAAAAACATGCACATTCCTGCATACACTTCATCTTATGCCGGGATTACACAACATAATGCAAACACCTCAAAGCAAAGGACTTTAACCTTGAGTAACTTTCATAAGCAATAATGCATGACAGCGTATCCTGATCAAAGAAAATAATAAAAGAGGTGAAGGCAGAGAAACCACAATGTGATGCAGAGTTGCATTCCATCCACCAATCAATTATTTTCTATATGGAGATAACTGAGTGCATCATTATGCTCATATGCTGGCCAAATACCAAAGAAAAATTGTCATCCACTTTGTACAGTTGTAGTCACTTTAACTTATTTTTTGATTAATTTCTCCAATGTAGTAAAGTAGCGTGGAGCATAGAGTATTGCTGCTATGGTTACTGCAGTTTAATGAACCATTCACTGATTTAGAACTTTAGTCAAATTAGACACCAGAACTATTTCTGAGGTCTCCAAAAATACAATTTTAAAAATATCTGCCAATTTTAACAGATTCAGTGCAATTATAACTACAAACTCTAACACAGATGAAGCTTTAGCTCAGGGGCGTCCTGCTCATTCAAGCCTTTTTTTTTTTTTTTCAGATCTGTTGTTTGTACAGAGCAATCAGACTTTGTTTTAGGTTAGATTGATGGTTCCAGTGATTTTGCATGATTGAGCCCAACAGATACAACCCACATTCATGCTACATTACTGCCAACCATTATCCAAAACATACTACTGGAGCAGTACATTTTAGAATTGTTTTTCCTAGTGCCATCAGTTTCAGTTTATTCCAGTACGCTATAAAAAATCAGCTTGTAAAGACTTGAATGTGCTTGAGATAGATAACCTGTCTATTATTTTATTTATTTATTTATTTATTTTGTCAAAGTAACATAATTTTAGCATTTCAACTTGGATTCAGACTGTAGGGAATATGGTTCCAGGAGAAGACTGCTTTTATAGTAAAATGACCATGCATTCTTCAATTGTGCAAGTGTTAGAAGGTGCAACATTAAATTGTAAGGTGTTGTGCATCACCTAAACATAATGTCAAAACATTAGGGGATTTGTCAAAATAACTAGTTGGCAAAAAAAACTAAAATACGATTTCATGTTTTGGAAAATGGCTGGCAGTAATAGGACCAAACATGCAAAATCACTGGTAAGGTCCTTTAAATGCCATGTTTTCTGCATAATTGTTGTACCTATTGCTTCCAATTAGCAGAATTTGTCAGTTATAACAGGTCTGGCATCAGCATTGTAATTTGTTTCCTTCAAAAATCAATAAATCATGAACTCAGTTTATCAATTAAAACACGCATATACTGTACTACTACTGTACTACTGTAATACATGCATTATATAAAGTCCCAATCTGCAAATTGATTTCAGCATTCCTTTCACCCCACTGCGTGGTTCTCATTTCTGTTGAAGCTGGGCAACACAGACAAACTGCAAATGACAAAGAATCGAGTTAAAATATGAAAAATGTGAAGATGACACATATACAGTATACATAAGGCAGATTGGCTGATTTTTGTTTTAGAGATTTTTTTTTTTTAAACTATCAAACCAATTTTCACCTTTTATAAAAATGGATATAATGAGTCATAAGTACACATATACATAGAAATATACAGGTTAGCTTTGTCTAATATGACCCCCTCTTTTACAACATTTGCAATAGTGACTCACATTCAAAGTTAAAGGTTGTTTATCATGAAGCATTTATGTTATTTTAAAGTATACAAGTATACACTGCAAGTATACACATATAATCAGACAAACGGAGCCCCAAATGTATATTCATGCAGATGCAAAACATAGAATATTGGTAATTTCCAGTTTGTCAGTCATTTTAAATGCATCATTATTTAATAGGACGGCCACTGATTTTAAAATCAATAGCAGTGAAATTAAATCATTAAGCGCAATACATATTCTGCATTTAAGTTCACTGTAGTCTGAATTACAGCTGAGACAACTGATTCACAGCAAATCACAGTGAAACAAAATCAATATTACCTTCACACAAATAATAGTATCAACAGCACAGCCAGTTAATTGTTGACCATTACTCTAAAAGCTTAATTCTCAGTCTTGGCATCTTGAATGGAGAGCCAGATGGAGAAGCAAGAAGCAGCAGTTTTCTAGTAAGTTGTTTTTAACTGCTGTGTTCAGTTTGAACAACACTGAATTCTCTCTGCCTGAGGACATGTTTGAATGAGAGACTTTATGAGAGGAGCAAAGAGAAAGCAGCCAGCAAAGGCTTGAAACCACCTCTCACCGCTATATACAAAATGTATAAATCCCATTGAAATCCCAAGTGTGAGTTCTGGCAAGACTGAAGTTTGCGATGCATTTGTCCCTTTTTGTCCATCCACACCTTCACTCACATGCTGAAAACTGTTTTTGATGTTCAGAATGTTACTGAGCCTATGTTTTTAAATCATAATGGGTAAATGCAAAAGTTCCAACAGTCACACTGTGGGGAGAAAATTTACACTTTTGCATTTCTGTATTAAAACAGCAGTTCTTTAAATAGCCGTGTCCCCCACTGAAACTGAAGGACACAGCGATAGCTTGATATCAGGGGCATCATGTCAATTCAAACCAAGGTGTGTTACCTTTAACTTTAACATTTAATACCCTCAGATATGCTAAGACAAGAGGCCTCTGGATAAAGATGATAAATTTGAAAGTGATCGTGAAGAGAATGTGAAGCATTTTGAGTAGCAAGCATGCATACAAATGAAAACCAAACCATATCCAAAAAAAAAAAAAAAAAAAAAGAACTATTCTCTTACTTTACAATGCAAATATTCAGCCATAGGGCTTTATTTTCTCACTTACTTGAAAATCTGAATAATTTGAAATCAAAGTCAGAAACTTGCAACTCTACTTAAATGTTCTAAATTTGGATGACAGAATATTTCTATTATCTGCAGAACCCCAAAGCACCACAGCTGGTCTTTTCAGGGCTCCAGGCTATCAGGCAGTCAGTCTCTCCTTTCTACATTAAGGAAAATGAGACTTCCATTACTGGCTGTGGCACCACCTGCTGCTTCGGCAATCTCCGTAATCCAAAATTGCCAGCTGCTGACACCTCAATCACATTCAGTCTCTCCTGGAAAATTTCACTACCAAAAAAAAAAAAAAAAAAAACCTACATTTGCCCAAAGTGATGAGGCAAACTCTGGTGCTCTGTATGATGGTGACTCAGTGTAGGGGATTGTAAAGGAGATTGGTCTGAGTAGATTGACTCGAGGGGAAATGTTATCAGAAGATTCAGCCCACATGTGAGTCTTAACTCTTAATTTATGTCAGTCCTGTGTAGCTCGCTGGGGTGAAAAATTATTTTAAAATGTACATTTCACAGGTAATTCTAAGCATTTCTCCATGGTGGAAAAGCCTAGAGAGAGACAGAAAGGAGGGGGGTAGACAGAGAGAGAGAGAGNTAGAGAGAGAGAGAGAGAGAGAGAGAGAGAGAGAGAGAGAGTGCTAATCTCTGCTGTTGTACAGTATGTTAAATTATTATAGCAGAATATTAAAATACAGACAAACGTAGAAAATCCCAAAAAATAAAATATATCTTGAATGATAACTGACTTCTTTTGTCACCCTACAGTTTGTGTCCCTGAACACATCATCAGAGAATAACCTGAGGCCATCAGGTATTTTGACACTTTCAGTATCAGACACCTTTGCGCAGCTGACTCAGCCATGGTTGATCAGATGGTGGCTTCTGTTTAAGTACAGTAGCATTTGCTTCTCCCAGTGGATCTCCTCTCTTGATCCGGAGCCAGTTTGAGGCTTTCACTGCTGCCTCTGTGATGTTGTTGATAGCTTTTCACCTCCTCTCTCTGGAGATGCCAAGTGTGCTTCAGGCTGCTTACACACAGACAGCAGCGGGAAGAGAATTACACATGCTCACCTCACTACCTACACACAGGATGTGATGCACCATGGCCGGTGCAAGGAGCAGAGTGCTGATGCCAAACCAAGACTGGCACTGGTCATCAACAAGCGCGGTTAGCTTTGGACGTACCTAACTGTTAGCTTCAAATGTTACATTAGCTGCTAACCTAACATTTGAATTATAGCATAGACTATATGACTGCCGACATTTCACCATGCAATTGCTTTTTGGGATCATAACACAGTTTTAAATTTGTGTTGTGTTAGTGCTTCCACTTTCACACTTCCTCTTTTGTCACATGCAGCTATTTCCTCATTGGTCACTGGCAGAGGGGTAAAGTTGAATTTGGTTTAACTATAGTTGTTTGTATCAGAGGCTCATAAATAAAGGCGTGAAAGATCATCGGAACAGCCAGATGACAAACAATTCCTGGAGTGAAATCTCACAAAATCTTAGAGTTTTTATTATAACCCCTGAGCTTCTTAATATTGGCTCATGATACAAATACAGCATCACACATAAAAATGAATCACCTCCGACTAGTATTACACATTCCTTTTGGTAATTTATTCACAAGATCTGAATAATTCATCAACACTAATGTAAATGGTTGATAAATGGTACTATGACTAATTTATTATTATTGTAATATTAGAGTTGAAATTGAGCACGTGTATAATTTGGAAATAAGTTTCTATTTTAAGTACAACCTGGTCTGGATGGTTTTTGGTGGAGAGAGAGATATTATTATTAGAATAAAACATGTTGATAGGAAATGGGGAAGTGTATGCAGATTAATTTTTAATATTCTTTTACTTATCCCACTCACTGTCATGCCGAAAGCTTTCAAGAAAGAACCAAAGAAAGCAGTCCTTTTGCGATTCTGTACAATTTCTTTCTGATTCATAACATTTCATTTCACTATTTCACTTTGTAATGATTTCAGTACAATATTCTATCTTCTGCTTTCACCTTTGGTTGACTAATTTTTTACCTCCTGCCTGCAAAAGGTCACCAAATAGACAAGCCTAACAGGAATCAATGATTTCAACTTGACATATGGTTCTTTACATTACACTTGCTTACCTGGATGCAAACTAATTTTCTTTCTAACCTCCTGTCAATCAGTCTGTCACCTGAGGACCTTTTCGAAACATTTCGAGCTGCCCTGCCTATGAGGAAAATTCCTCCTGCCTCAGGAAAAAATCCTTTTAATAGGATATTGATCAAAAATGAATTGAGTGCACGACTGAAAACAAGGCAAAGCACAAATATTACAAACTACCTTGTCTGGGCTAAACGAAGGCCTGGTCGATGCAGGATTAATTGCATTCCTCCTAGAATACAGTGGAACAAAAGCCTTGGATGTTGGATCAGAGACCAGCACAACACAAAATAAAAAACAGCACGCCAGAACAAATCCATGGGATATTATTCTAATTATATGTTTTAATAAATAATAAATGCTTCTAAAATCAGTGTTTAGTCTCATATTCCTTGTAAATCTAAGAGCTTGCAGTCTCGATTTAGTTCTCTGGGTTGGAGAGTCTGTGTATCAAGTGTTGAACTATAAACTCCTTACTAAATTTGTTACATGGATAAAATTAGAAAAGTCTTACTTAAATTATTCATCAGTTATCCATTTCCCAGCCTCCCTGTATGTCTCTCAAAGTGTTACAATTCATGTTATATGCTATTGTGAGATGAATTTGACTTTATTCAGACTGTCCGCACCACATTTTTAAGAGCATCTTCAGTTGTGGTGCTTTTGGGAAACACTCTTTAACATTAAGAACCTTTGAGGATTTCACCATCATCATGACCTCAAGATACTTTTGGGATACTTTTATGAATAATTTGAAGGAACAAGTAAAAGTGAGATTAAAGACTCAGTTTAATCAAATTTACATAAAAACATTATTTACAGTGTTATCTGGCCATGTGGATAGTTCCTGTTATATTTGCAAGTGAGACTTCTGCCAAAATTCTATTTGAACAACTGAACAGAAATCTCTCTCTCTCTCTCTCTCTCTCTCTCTCTCTCTCTCTCTCTGGAAAATCCCAGTTACTTAGGATGGAGTGATTAACCTTTTACAATCGATTTCCTATGTTCAAAATAGTTCTTGATGAAAATGAAATTAAATGCCAGATCCTTGGCAAAAAAAACAAACATTGCTTCACAGCTAGATGCCTCTAGGGATAAGGAGTGTATGTTTTTTTGATATTTGGCTAAAGTGACTCTTAAAGTCATGAGACAGGTAAAACATGGACAACACACTGGCTAGAATATTGATATTGGTGGTTCATCAAAACCCGGAACTGTATTCAATATGACAATTCACTTCCAATTTTTTTTAAGTTGAAATTTCTACATCTGTCCACTGCAACTACAGTCTGGCTTGAGTATTTAAATTTGATCAAATAAACTTACTTGGATAAGTTCTGGAAACAGTCGTAGTCATGGCAAAGGGTTAGTTCAGGTTAAACCAAAAAATTTAAGGTTAAGTTTAAAAAAAGGCAAAGCAAAATATTCAAACAAAGCTGGCAAGAGATGAGACACGAACCCTGAGATACTTTTCTTTTTGCTGAACTACATGAATATCACACCACTTTGAGAAATGGGACTCAACATGAGAGTAAATAGTTCACTACACATATGAACATAATTCCTAAGAGGCTGGGATGAACACAGACTGGTGCAAATCCATAATAGAGAAATCTTTTATGCACAGTGAGTGTGTAATTCACTTAGAGAGTTTGCCTTAAGAAACCCCCCACGGTCTTTACACAAGAGCTGAGTGTTCTGTCTCTCTGCAAGGGCATTTCACTAAAGATCTTCTCAAAGGTCAATTCTAATCTGTCATTTATTGGACAGGATGGAGGAGCAGGTCTGACCGTGGGTTAAGACCTGTCAGTGACGCTGCAGAATATGTAATGATCTGTGGGGAGTTTGACTTTTTAAACATGGCAGAAGTGGGCAAAGGTCACATGGGGCAAGGCAGGGCATACAGGAGCGCTAAAGAAGTTAAAGTGTTCAGTGTTAAAGTGATCTGGAATTGTGATGGCTTTCTGTGATGATATATTCTTAAATCAAATAGTTTAAATTGATGCATTAGTCCAAGGCAAAAGACAAAGAAAACTGAAAGAACAGCTGCATTCTACTGGCTATCTTCAGGTAGCCGTTGAGAGAGACATGCGCAAAGATTTTACAATTAAGCAGATGGAACTCAACGTTGTTTAGCATTAGTGTTACTTTCTTCCTTCATTTACACTGCTTTTATGTCAGTGTTTGGGTTTTTCCTGTCTAGCAGCTGCATGAGATTACTGGATTCTAAAGCATGCAGCCATCATTGCTTTATTAATTAATCAATGGGTGACAGTAACCAAATGTTTTAGCAAAAGCTTCACAGGGCTTCAGGGCTTCAATTGCCTGTTTTAGAAGTCTTTATGGGTCCACTTCAGCTCTTACAAACCAAGACCCTGACCCAGGACTTGAGTCAGCAGAGGTCAAAATTATATGCAGTCTAACAGGGTTGGGTCACTTGCTACTCCCACAGGTCTCAGGTATGTCACTGTCAAGTAGATTGGAGCGTAGTCATTATCAGCTCTAACTACGTTGTGTGTCATAATCAATGCAGGAGAAATGTAAATGAGCTCAAATGTAGGGAAAATGGAGATGTTCTTTGACAAGTTGAAAGAAAAGCTTCTTGTTAATTGGTGGCCCATCATGCTGCTGCCAGTGTTGGTGTTCTGTCTCTATTCTGCTCTAATTTATCTTCACATCGGGTACAATCGTCATCATGTTCCTTTCAGGGTGGGTCTCTATTTTTGAACATGAATTTATGCATGTCGGGTTCAGGTAGGTTTTCCACAGACCTGAGATCTGTGAGGACCTCTCTTATGCAAAAGTATACCAGGTATGTGACTGCTACTGTTTGGTATTAAATCACTGATCAGCATATGTAATATTAAAATTACCCACACTCTCATATCAAATCTACTCAAAACCTGTCTAGGCTTCAGAAGATAATTTGGCATTTGGATGAGCATTCACCAGTAGTAACAGACTGACATGTTATAATGGCACACAGGGCTGGATATGTTCTGACCTGCAGAGGGCAATATAAAGGTCTGCAATCCCTGCCACATCAACTTAAAAAATATAATGAATTGCATAGTCTTTAGTAGACAAAAGATCTATGTGTCAGAAATAGTGAATTTTATGTTATTAATACCATTAATAGCATTACAAAACAAAACTTTTCATATAGAGCAGGCATGGTTTCATCCAGAGAAACAGGATTAACATTGTGTTGTGTAGATCTGTGGTACTAGCTTTAAACATAAAAAAACAAAACAAAAAAAAAAACAAACAAAAATGGCACACTGTTGGGTTTTCAAAGANATAAAAAAACAAAACAAAAAAAAAAACAAACAAAAATGGCACACTGTTGGGTTTTCAAAGATTTGCCCATTCGGAGAAACTTGACAAGGTGTCAGCACCTGTAGTGTTACTGGATATTTTATTTTTCATTGTTGAAAATGAGTTTTGTTTATATATGTGTTTGCTACAGCCATAAATATGTTTATAGAGAGTGAAAATTAGATGTGTCTTGTGGTAAAATTACCTATTTCTTTTTCCTTCTTCTTTCATTATAATTGTCATGTGCTAGGTGACTATTTTATTGCAGTTCTCAGAAATCTCCTTTTATCAGTATGGCTGGATATTTTAAGACTATGTTGATGATTCTTTTCATGTACTGGAAATGTATTTAATCAAGAAAATTATGAGTGAAAGACAATAAATGAAGTTCACATAAGTTCCACGGCATTCAAATATCTGAATATTATATATGCTACTTGACATATCATCTTGATTTGTCTTTGTGTGCATGTGTGTTTGTGACACAAATGTATAGAATGGATGTTCCCATTTACACCAGTGCTTTGCATCCGTGCCATACATGGAAGAAGTAATCAAACCACAAAATGAAATCAAAATGAAAACCTGATGAGGTGCTCGACGTACAATGATTAAAGGTTACGCGTTTGTGCAGCCAACTTCAGAAGCCAACTTCTGCATCATGTCAGAATAAATTAAATATATAGTTTGACTAGCATGAGATGCAATGCAATGTGGAGCAATAAGCATTACAGGATCCCGCAGGAATGTATGGCAGCTGTGAGCACACGTATGCACAGGATTTGATGTATGTACATAAAAGAAGCATAGGTACTGTAGGTTGTAAGTGTTGCAATTTTTTTTTCCTCACAGCTGCTTGTGTTACTGAAATCTGATAACACACTCTACAACAACAATATAGTTAGTTAGTTGTGTATCATTTCATACCCTTGGACAAACAGGAAGCATATCAACAGGACTGTGCAATATGTTTACATTAGCATATAGAGCACATGAGGTGTGACAACCTAACCTGCATGTCTTTGGGACTGTGGGAACCTATGTAGACAAGGGAAGAACATGCTGGATTTGAACCAAGGACCTTGTTGCTGTGAGGAGACAATGCTAACCATGAAGCGTGTAAATACACTGTCAACACAGGAAGGAAATTTGGAATGCTGTCCTGGATTCAACTCAACTTTATTTTTAGCACTTTAAAACACACACAGTTGAACCAAAGTGCTTTATAGTAAATAGACAAAGAAAATAGACTCAAGAAAGTAAGGTAAGATCACAGATACAAGAAAATGTACATATTCAATTCAAGTCAAGTTTATCTATATAGCCCAATATCACATGTCCCAAAGGGCTTTACAGGCCTACACATCAAGGGTCCTTTTAGTGTCATCTCACTTGATTCTTCACCTGAACATCTAATCCCCAGAGCTGTTGCTCACCCCATCTTTGTAATTCTGGGACCACTGTAAAGTTCTGGATTTTTTTCATTCTCAAGTTTCTCCTTGTTCACTGTGACAGCTACAAGAGGTTCAAAGTCATGATATTGCCTGAAAAGAGAAGAAAGGTACAGTAGGTTAGCTGGGATATGCCATGTGCTGGGAGTCTAGGGCACTTGCCTCAAAGGAAGAAGGTCATGAATTCAATCTGTTTGCGTGGGTTTCTGTGTGCTCCAGTTTCCTCCCACAGTCCAAAAACATGCAGTTAGATGGACTGGAAAGTCTTAATTGTCTGCAGTTGTGTCTCTATGTGTTAGCCTTGTGACAGACTGCTGACCTGTCCAGGGTGTAACCTGCTTTCCACCCAAAGAATGCTTGGATAAGCTCCATTCCTCTGTGACCCTGCACAGGATAAGTGGGTAAGGAGAATGGAAAGAGATGGGATGAGTCAATAAAAATGCGGCTTTTCTGGGGTATAAATGTTGGAAAACAGGATTGTGCTGTCTTCTAGTGTGGTTAGCTTGTCAATCTGTGCTGCCCCATGACAGAAGGTCACAGTGCTGAAGTGTGCGTTTCTACTGAAAATGACAAGTCTGCATTTATTGATGCAGCTTGTAAGGCTCAGGTGTATTTTGGGCATTTTTGTACAGGCACATACACAGAAACAATGCCATTTCATTTCATCAGGCCTGATGCCATTTTCATCAGGTGCCTGATGAAAATGGCATTGTTTCTGTTCGGTGATTTTGTGACTTTAAATTAACCCACTTGTGCCTCGGTTCATGGAGTCCTGCAACTTTGGGTTTGTTTATACAGATCAGATGATGCTTGACATCTCAGTACTAGGTGACATTAATAACTGATTCCTAACAATATCACCCACATCAACTTGCACTGTATGGGGCTATACCCTTTCACCAGCTGACTTATTGTACCCATCAGACAGCAACATGATGGTGTAGACTCCATTAGAGAGAGGTACTTTGCATTTATACTGCATAATTGCACTTAAACTGTTTGGATAGCTTAGTAAATCTATGAAGAGGCAAGAAGTTGTTGTACCCACATGAGCATGTTGCCAAAGTTTGCACTTGCACCCAAAAACACAACCCTAAGTGAAGAATTTGCTAAGATAAACCTATATATTTGATTAAATAAAAACAAGAAAAAGGTATAATTATTAATATGCAAGAATTAAAAACTGACATTGAATACTGGACTATCTGTAGTGTTAATGCATTTATTCATCAGTTCAAGCTGTGTATCACTGTTTAACTGCTGCTGGATTCTACCACCAAGAGGTGATATTTACTCTCTGATACAGAAACTATCCTCTAAAGCTGATTCTGTTCTTCATGGTATACACCTGTGTGAAACCTGAAATCACTACTGTCAACATATAGAAGGCTGCTCCGCACTTCACACACATTTTGGTTATCCATCCTGAAAGCATTTTTTCAGGAAGCCAGGAGAATGTCCTAGAGCGATGAGCAGCACAGATGGTTGTTTTAACAGCAGGTGAGAACACTTCAAACAAAGCAGAGCCATGTCAGTTGGAATCTAGATGTTTAAAACATCAGTTTCTAGCAGCAGGCTACAAGGTCATTTTAGATGGAGCATTACTGATTCTCTTTGCCTGTCAGTTTTTAGGAGAAGAGCATCATGTCTGATGGTGTTGGATGTGGGTGCATCCAGCAATTCTTTTGTAAAAACTCTATGGACATGACATTGCATTTATGTGCATGTATGTATACCAGTATTTAAACGTAAAATTGTGCCAAGGACTTGTGATACAATAAATCAAGTATATTAATAATTTGTTCAGCTTTGTTTGTTCAAGGCTGAACATACTTTATACATTATACTGCCCTGCAGCATCTTCAGCACCCACGTCACTGAACTTCACATCAATATGAAACTTCTGAGTTCCTATTCAGCCTCAAAGAAAGTTAAACTTGTAAACTGTTACAGTATATGTACAAAGTGTGACATCAATGGACAAAAGAGAAAACGAAGGTTGTCTTCAACACCTACAAGGATTTTTTCTAACCTTAAACCTCCCTGGAGCTGTAGTCAATAATACGCAAACGCCCATCCAGTGAGATACTATGAAGACATTTGTCATCTGAATGGTGATGCCTTCATTATGGCTTCCACCTTGGCTCAGAAATGAGACCTTGGGACGAGGGAAGCAAGAGATTATAAGGGGATGGGCTGGAGTCGAGGGGTGGTGGGTCACACAGGGCTTCACAAAGAAAGAGAGTGAGAGACTTGAATAACAAAGAGCCTGCTGGAAGAAAAGATGTTGAATGTGAAGGGCACAGCAAATTAGTGTTAAGATAAAGACATCAGGGACCTGTTCTGCAATCCTGCAAATGTTTCTCTGTGTCAGTGGAAGGGAGAAAGCAGTGGGAGGTGAATAAGTGAGATGGGTGGAAACAGGCAACCTTATCTGTCAGGATACAGGTGACAGCAAAAATGGCCAACCTGAGTTAGTGTGAGCAAGCGAACATGAAATAACAAAATCCAGTGCTAAGATAACAGTAAACTTCTATCCAACAAAGGCAAAAATGAAAACATTAGCCATCGTGTTCTCATGGTTTTGGGAGTATATATATGGTAGCATGTCCTCATTATTAGTTATGACATAGATGTGCAGACTGTAAAAGCCATGTAACCAACTCCAATATGAAGAGAGCAAAGTTGCCAGATGTTGACCTTTTTAGGAGGAATTTTAGTTCTGTCCAAGCAGTGAATTAGAATTTGAGATGCAAAAATGCAAATGAAGATCCTCTCTGACATTCAATCCTCTGTGGAGAATTTCATGAAGGACATGGAGAATCAGATATTTCTCCCAGTTACAATTCAGAAACAAAGAATTTATATCTGCATTTGGCTTCTTTATTCTCCTATTATATGTGTGTACTGTGTTCTTACTCTGTTCTTGCTGAATCTGTCTGGATCTATTTTTTCCCCCAACAAACATGTGAATAACAAACCGTGGCTAGTAGAGCAAGATGTCTTCTCTGCTGTCATCTTGCTGACTGTCATATCTATTTTTTACTTTCCTGTCATGCGTGATCATCCTTGCTTTACAAGTACAATACCTTAGTTTGTTAAAAGGAGTCTATAGAGGCTCTGGCCAACTGTTGATGTTTTGAAACTGAACTGTGAAGAAAATTCCAATTACCCTTCAGTGAATCTTGGGGCAGGGTTAACATGTGGAACCAGGGTGGGGTTACATCTTGTGTGTGTTAAGGTCTTCAAAAGAACTGCTTGTTGGATTGTCTGACATTGTCAGAAACTCTTTTTTTCTGTCAAATTGGGAAGCTGGCTGCATCTGATAAAATGTATAACTTTGTAAGTGTAGGTAGGTGTAAGTAAGTAGGGTTTTATGTATCTCTCAAGCCCTCTTTTGATTTCTTCACATCAATACATCCTTGTGACTGCCCACACTTACAACTCTGTGCTACACCATGATACCTTTGGGGAGAGACTATCTGAAAGTGTATGTTGTCCTCATTTATAAGATTCACTGTGTTGAGATCAAAATCTCAGAAGATCCATTTTGAGGTTAACAACCCCTACCTTCTCTATGACAGCAGGCTTTTTGCACCACTTTAAGTCCAGAACAGTATAAACACAGCTGCTTTCCGATGTCATTGGAGCCCATGTTGTACGACCTAGTTCTTTTGAAGTATACTGAGGTCTTCAGAGTTAGGCTTAGTGTTAGGGTCTAAGAAAGTATAAGTCCTCCACCTTTGTTAACCCTGCCCCAAGCTCTCAAAAATGTTGGCATTTGGGGGTGCTACTGAACAATACAGGCAAGCTAATCCAGGTGGGTTGTTGAGTAGTAAATGTGCTAATGGAAGTATAAAATTCACCAATTCTCTCCACAGCAACCAGCCTATTGCTGTCAAATACTTTCTGTTGATTTTAGAAAGTTGCAAAATGTTTGATCCCCACTCCCTCTCCAAAGTCCAACCAGCAGAAAGCTGTTCGATGCTACCAGTTCTGAACAATGCTTCATTTGAAGCATAAAGCAGCTTTAAGAAACCAGCTAGCAGTAGCATGGCAGATGGTAACAGCAGGGATGAATGAGAAGCTGACAGCCATAAATTGTTATCTGTGATTGTATCTTATCTTAAACAGTGTCTGACTTTCGTCCTGAAATGAGATGGGAGAAGTTACAACTGTGGGAGAAGTTACAACTGCTCTTGCCAGCTGATTGATGGCACCAGTACAACTCTTCAGGTAACAAGTGCTTGACTGACAAAGTGACACTTTAACTGCTCTAAAAACATAAAAACCTGTTGACCTTTTCTGAGGACTGTGACTAACAACAGCACCAAGCAACAAAACTTTAACAAAACTTTTTTTAATTGACTTAATTGTCATGATTGTCTAACAAGTGTCAGGAAAACTAACTTACTTTGTCTAGTAAATCTGATAGTACCTTATTGGCAAATTACTTAGGGAACTGCTGAATTTCATGAATCGCAGAAAACAATCAAATGCTTCTTGGCTGGAAATCCTTAGAATACATGGAACATTGATACTCAAACTGTTCTGTGAAGTCAGACAAGCTATAATTGTTATCCTCAAAATGATAAAATAATAACTCATCTGCATCCTCTTTTATTGAGGGTTTTGGAGGCTTTGTCAATAAAGATTAAGTACAACTGATGGTACCACAAAGACATCTGACTAAAAGTTTTAGTCTTTATTGGTGTTAACTTTTATAAAGCATCCTGACTTTAACATGGATATTCATGTCAAATTACATCCTTCAACTGTCAAAAAAATACAAAATAAATCTATACAGAGAACAACAACATGGTGATGTTTATAATAGATTAATATCATATTACTTATTATTTGAGGTTGCTGCACAATTCTTGTAAGCTGATAACAATGGACAGCTGAAAGTATGAATTTATTTTCTGCCACAGTCTGAACTGCGAGTACATGTATTGCATTTAGTATGATTAGGTCAACATTAACGGGATAAGCAGAGCTCCTGTCATTACAAACTCGATTTCCCTTTAGTGATGTCAGTAGACACACCAATTAAAGTCTCACTGAAATATTAACAATGTCAGTGATAAAGGTTTTGAAAATGTTATCTAATTGAAAACAACTGCACTATAATTTTGATTTTGTACGGTTTCACTTGCATTTTAAGTAGCATGTCCATCTGCGATCCCTAATAATGATTTTATTCATGTAGACAATATATCAATCATCTAAAAACACAGGGTTTGGTTATAAAACTGCATTGTTCGCAAGCACACAACTGAGGAAAGTGGTGTAAAAGATACTTGTATGTTACCTTCTTTTTTTTCCTGGTTTCATGTATGTCTTTTTAAAATTTACAAAATAATGTAACCGTATGATAGTAATATACCCATGGTCATGCATGTGGTGTAGCAGGTCATTTCAGTACATCTCAGAATCTTCATTACATGGTGGCATTTTGCTATTACTTCTCTGTTCTTGTAAAATTCAGAGAATTTTAACTGCATATATACAGTGTAATAGTAATTAAAAAGTGGTGCACATTCCTTCAACAAAGCATTTGCAATTAAGGATAAATGGCTCAGTTCCAGAAAAACACTGACTTGGGCCAACTGACCCATCACTTAGAATCCCAATTCAACCAGTCTCTAGTCTTGCTTTACTATTTTCCTTTTAAAGAATGCCAGAAAGATCAATGTTTTTTTTTCAATACTGTGAAATGGATATTTTGTAATATTGGCATAACCCAAGTATAAAAATGTCTAACATTTTGACATTTAAGCAAGTAGTTTCTTATTGTTGAAAATCATATAGACATACTATATATGGTGGTATAATGTTGTGAATAGACAATATAGACTAAGCAATAGACAATGCAGTAGAACACACAGTATAAACTGTAACACACTGTGTGGCAGCAAGAGCTCATGAGACACAACACTGTAAAGTTAAACAATAAATATTGTTGAAAAGATTAATCTGAATGTAAATCTGGTTCTTATAGCAATACTTTGTATTTACAATAACTTGTACATCAGACATAATGTATTCTAATGTAGTTTCCTTGTTCACTTTCTTTACTACTACCTTACAAAATCAAATAATTAATTTTGTCCCAATATAATTTCCCACACTAGCTTTGTTACTCACTACAAAATAAATTCACCTTTTAAATCATCACATTGTTTTGAGTGTTCCAGGCTTGGATTTGTAGCTGTTGCCATGGGAAGTAAATACTGAAACAGCTGTTTGCTAACTAGCCTGCAAAAATGCCATGGTACTTTATGGGTTTTGTCATCATTTGCTTGTATTAAGAGCTGCACAGGCTTCACATGCAGTAAAATATCAACTTATAATTAGCTTATATGATTTTTTAAAAATATATATTTCAGTTTTTATTGTACTGTAGTCAAACAGTAGCCTTTTTTTTTTTTTAAAGAAGGCATGCAGAAGAACACAACAAAGACCCCACAATAAAATCAGCATGCATCCCTTTAAGTAAAGATTTTTAATTTTGAATCTGCCTTTAAAACTAGGATTATAGGACTTTAATCTACTGAAAAAGATCAAATTATTAGTTTGATCTTAACTTTAATTAGTGGGTGTTTTCATCATGTGACACCAACAGCACGAACCAGGTGCTGCGTAGCGCAGCATGGTTCATTAACAGGAATACACAGCATGAAGCATAATATGAAGCAAACAGGCAGCTAGTTTCATAAAAGTGTGGCAGCGTATGTCTTTTCTGGCCCTTTCCTGTTAAAAATTGATACATCCATGTGCATTACGAATAATCTAGCTGTCTAGTGGTTTCTAGTGGTCAAACATAATTTAATGCATCTTGTAGGAAAAGTTTTTGATCTAATTTAATTTACTTTTAATTATTTTTTTATTTTTTTATTTACTATTTTGCTGTTTATATATCGGATACTTTAAGACTAAATAGTTTTATAAATTGTCTGTAATAATTAGCACTTGAATTCATTCTGACTCAACAAAGTGAAAAATCACATTTAAAACTCGTCCTAAATGAAATGTTGTACAGTTCATGCACTCAGGATAAATGAGCTGGAGCTGTAGCCTATAGGCAGGGTTGCAAGCAATAGACCAAATCAATCGGCTGTGTATCCATGATGTGGAAGACATATGAGACTGACAAACCTTTTTCTCACATCAGGCACAGGGACAGGCGTGTGTTCCGTGTGAATGCTCAGCCACCCTCATTACATTTTATCTAACACCAAGAAGTGATTTTATTCCTCGCAGTTGCACACCTTGCTACAGGGTGATCCTATTACAAGACTGACAATGCAATTATATATGAAAGTTAAGAACAAATGTTCCATCAAAAACCCTAAATGAGACTTTTAGTTAGTAGCTTCAGTGACTGTGCAAGTTTGAGTGCAATATATACAATCTGTATACACATTACGTCACTAACAACCATTTGCCAAAATATATTACTTTAGCGGTAAATTTCAGATTTTTTTTCCTACTTTCCAGTACACTATTTAAAGAGACTGAGCCTAAAATGGCCTGTTTTCACTCAGTATGCATAACATTGTTGCAGCAAGGAAAAGTAAAAGTGGATCAATCTGGTTTTTGCACATTAAAGAACTGCAAAGGTTTCAGCATAGGCTCCTAAATGAAAATAAGAAGATGGAAATTGGTATAATATGTGCTAGATGGCTCAAATGAAAAAAATGCAAGCGCATTTAAATCTATAAGTACCACATCCTAGCCTTTACATCTGATGAGTAAACATTGTGCTCAAGTATTAACTGTTGCTCATCAGAGTCTCAAAAGTAACTGAGCAATGGTGAAGACTAAACATGCATGCAAAGTTCTAACATTTTACTATACTGTGGTAAGTTTTAGTTAATCATTCATGTACTTAAAGCAATATTTTTTTTGTAGCATGTTTAGACACGCAGGAAAGTGCTGCAACAAGACTTCATTTTTTTTTATTCTACCACTGAGTCTCATTTTCTTTGACCTTGAAGTTTGGAAATATAGGATCTTCTGTGATTCTGAAGCAATTTTGCTTTAGTTGTGGTTCAAATCCATCTGCAGCAAAGCATCTCAGAAACCAGCAACACAAAACATGGTGGCAAATCTGGTCATAGCAGTGCCAATCAGACAAAAAAAACAGACAAAGGGAAAAGAAAAACAGCAAGCAGGCTCATGTCATTGGTACAGGCAGTGTTGGGGACCCCAATTAGGAGAAAGGCCTTGCTGGGTAATGAGGTGAAAAGCACAGATAGCAGGAAAAGCTGTCTTAGCTGTCCACTCCCATGCCTGCTACACTGGAAAGCTCCCCACACTTCCATCAACAACGCAATCATCACATCCAGGGAAAGAGTGGAGGGAAAGTTGACAGGCAGGGGTGTCTGTGTTTTTAATGACCATCACCTGCTCTTCTTCACAAGTTGCATTGCTCCTCCCCCCTCAATTCCTGCAGCTCTGCCTTCACTGGCAAATTCAACTAAGACCCCACAGAAACTAATATTTTTAGTATTTAGTATCTCTTTTAATAGTGTGAAATATCCAGCAGCATTTAACAACATCTGATCATATTTTATGCACAAAGTAAAGTGTATTTAATAATTCTTGCCATCTCACAAAAAACACAAAAATACTGACTTGCATGAGTTTTGAAAAGATTATTTTTAATTTTGATTTGCATGACACCTTCTGTTGTATTTGTTATGCATTTCACTTGTGTGACTTACAGACATACTAGTAGTCTTATTAGCTCAAACAAATAAATATTAAATAATCACAAGCTTGTCACATCAAGATCACAAAAACAGCTCATTAGCAGTGATCTTACAAGCATCTCTAATAAAAGGTATTTGTTATTTTATTTTTGCTCTTGTGTATAGTTATTTGTAGAGCCAAAGAAAATGTTTCCAATTTGCTCTAAGTTTACAGCTAAATTAATTTAAATTCTCCTGACCTACATACAGTTTTGTGCAGTAATATGCAATAATATTTCCACAAAGCTTTGAGACACAACTTGGCTCTATTTTTTAAGTAGCCTTCTTCATACCACACCATCAGCAAAAGTGCTTTCTGTCCACTATGCACTTGAGATATCTCAGAGTTTACTTTTTTCTTTTTTTTTATTCTTATAATGCTCACAAATGCTGCTTTGAGCTGTTTTTTTTAATCATGCTGAAGTCATAGTAGATCATTGTCATCTGAAATTATATAGCTCAGATGATTATAAAAAGAACCAGGTAAAAATGTATTACTGTACTTTTTTGGTTCTATCGCTTTGTTTGCTTTAGTTTCACACATAAAAAATTTAAAGTGAACAAAAATATATCAACAAAAGCTATGTGAGAATGCTTGCTGCACTCATTGGTCAGAAATGTCTGGGGGTGAGACTGCGAAAACCAAAACAGGAAGGCATTACTGTTTACTGGGGTAACTATGTAAGATGGAACAAAACAGATGTACTGGAGTCTGATTCAACTGGATTGAACCATGTGGGTATGAAACCACCCTAAATGTAAAGTTACAAATTGAACAGGAAGAGTTGATCAGTGAAAGCTCTTTTGGTCTTTGAGAATTTTAGCAATGGTGTCTTATCCCTTACTCACATCAAGTGACAACAGAAAACCTTACAAATGATTAGCTTTCTTTTGCAACGTTACAAGACACCAACAATGTGCCATGCATTTAATTCTCTTATCAGCTGGTTAGCATTTTGCTGAGATACTGCTCATCTGCCCTTCAAATGGGAATCAGCAAACACCATCCAATGATTGAGTTCAGAGAATGCACACAGTCTCATAGTACCAACAATCACTATGAATGCTGGATTAATAGGGGCATTACAGCCCATGGTACAATTACATGCTATATCCATTGGCATACAATCTATGCAATTACAAGGCTGACTGAAGATAAACATGCTGGTCTGCAGTGAAGATAAATATGCTGTCAGCTCTGATTATGAGCAGAGGCGAGTTATTGGATCCACAATCAATCATTCAGCTGACAGACTAAATTCCAGACCGTTAGGTACAATAGCAGTGAACTCAATGCACAGCGTAGTTATTGACCATTTACTGTATGATAGCTGACATGCCTGGTATTTCAAACTGATTGATTTCATGATATTGATGATATACTGTTGTGCCACTTTAGCCAAAGCAAAATCTCAGAATCTTGAAAATAACACCAAACATCCAAGTTGCATTAAGAAACCTGAGAAACTTTGCTGGTCTGATACTGCCCAAACCTGTGTTTGTTGTCTTGTTCCATCTTTCTGGAGTGCTTTTAATAGTTCTGAATATTAATTCGCAAGTTGTGTCTTCTCTCTTAAAGTTAAGTCTTTTTTCCCTCCCTGAAAATGTCCTTTTCCTGAAATGTAGCTGGATTCTGAGCACTTGCTGTTTGTGAAGTGGTTTCCACCTGCTGCCTCAGCACATGTAATTGCATTTCTTGGAAGTTTACCCAGCCATGCTTTACCTTCATCTCTCCCTTTGATGACTCTCTGAACTCTCTCTCCATTCAGCTGAGCTGGTACTCAAGTAACTCTGCATGATCTTGCTCAACAATAACAAGATCTTCTCACTTTCCCAGGTTCTCTTTATCCTTCTGATTCTGCTATGTTGCAAACTGTTTCATCCTTGAGATAAAGCCATTCTGACTCATTTTTTCCCTCTGCATAGCTCCCAGCGGTAAAGTCACTCAAGGCAGAAATACCAATCAAATCTATATCTAGTGCTGTACTCTTCCAATCCCCAGTTCTCAGACTGTGTAAGCCTCAGGCAGTCCTCTCAAAATAAAAACAAAAAAAAAAAAAAANAAAAAAAAAAAAAAAACTTTGAATCAGCATTCCTGTGTTTGATGACACAAGTTGTACAGAACCCACTACAGGCAACCTGTGTTTACTGGGGCTGCTAATGTGCAGGAACTGTTCTTTGAAGCTATAGCCTATGGATCTTACGAGGCAAAGTTGATTTCAAACAACCTAATAACACATCTTGAATTCTGAAATATCCATGTTCCCCTGTCACCTATGGAGCCTTACCTGGAGCCTTAACAATTCCATAATGCTGAATGAAATTCTGCAGCGATAGACATGAAGCAGTGCCATACAGAAGTTCAAATGAACAGATTCAAGTGAACGGAGATGAAAAGTTGAGAGGAAGACAGCTCTCCCATTTTTTCCACATGTGCAAATAATATTTCAATTTCCCAAAGCTAACACAAGCATCGCTGTAAAGTCAATAACCTGAGTCTCCCTGTTTTACATAACTAATAGAGCAATGTTGAAGGGAGAGTCATTCCTAAAACCTCATTATCCAGCCTGATGACCTTGGCACATGAGCTGAATGGAAAACTAATGGCTCTCAAAAGCTGCCAGCACCACAAGACAGCCCTCTTTAGATGTGGTTCAGAGACTGTCAAAAATCCATATCATGTCCCACGAATTGCACTTGTCTTTCATCTGAGAGGAGCCAAACTAGGCAGTGACAATTTTGGGGGGAAACTGTCAGCATATGTGCTATGGAAAGCTGCCAGATAGAGGCCCATACATTTTGGGCCAATATTTTAATGAATCCTTTTGTATTTTACTAAACCCTGTTTCAAAATGCTTTGTGTGTGATGCCACGAGTGTCTCCATTTTGGCAGAAACATTGAGCATTTTAGTTGTGTATGCGTAACTCCTAGGAGACAGGGTTTTTCAGTCTAACTGATATACAGGACATCCATGGGATTAGATCTGGTTGATTTATGATTGATTCTGTTTAAATGAAGGCTGTGGAAATAAGTAATATGTTTATATATTAGGATTCTGCCTCATACATCTAAGCTAAGTCTCTTCAATACCTAATGCGTTAGCTCATTTAGTAGCTACCTCTACACTGAATAAAGCTACAAAAGAGACCTGGCTTAATTTAAGTGTCATGGTGGAATCATGGTGTCTGATCCAATCCCAAACCTCAACTCAAAAAAGCAGTTAAAAAAAAAAAAAAAAAAAAAAAAACACTTTTGATGCCCAAAATGAAGAGTTTGGCAGCTGTGCTCTGTTCCATCTGAGCCAGCCTTCAATACAAAGGGACATGAACTTGGCATGCTTCACAAAGTGTTAGAGAGGGAGCACTGGAGCCAAAGAGTAAACTGGTGAGGGAGTTTTTCAGAGTGTCAAATGATTTAGTGGCTCAGATGATTTCACCACATCCACCAGTGTGCAAAATAGACAATTCTTCTTATGTAAAGTCCTGATTGCACTTTACATTTGCTTTGTGTAACTATACTCTGCATTACTTCACTCTGAGTTTGCAGATTACAGTGCAATAGTCTCCTATTGGATGTGAAAATCCAGTATGTTTCTGTGCCGCTATACAACTTCCATTATACTTGAATTAAGGCAATAAATAATTTTTTAAAACATCGTATATACTCTTTAATTAGACTGAAATCGGAGTAAACATATTCTGAGTAACAGACGATTATGCGATTGTAAATTGATTTATTCAGGCATGTAAAGTTCATAATCAGACTAAGACACCTCTATGTGCATTTCCTCACCTGGTAGACACTCCTCATAGCCCGATTATGCAATGCATCATATATATTTGATGAACCACGGGCTCCTATTAATTTCATCCATGTTTATGTCTTTTTGCATTATTGTCTTAATCAGAGAACAGACAAATAACTAGACTATAGCGTGTATGTAAACAAACTGAGTGTTTGCCTTGAAAATGCTATATTTAAGTTGCTGCAATAGTAAGTCTCTTGGTGTTAATTACTTGTTATCTTTCACTGTTAATGTTCTTTCAACTGTATTCGCAAGTGAACTCCCAAACAACCCCAACCCTTCAGAGTTACATTCAGCAGATCCTATATGATGTGTAAATAAATGCTTGCTTGACTGCAGGTCTGATGTATAAACTCCAGGGATTTGGCTATCATACACTTCTCAGCTCCCTACTGTGCAGGAATAGTGATTCAGCATTAGCTTACATCTCTGGAGACTCTGAGTGAAAGGGCTACTGGGCCATAGAACAGCACAACAATTTTACACTGAGTGAATGGCTTGTCTGTAGCAGGCATGGTACTCAGGACTGTCAAAGACATCGGATGAACAATCACCTCGTTTTAGTCACACATGCAGTTACTTACACCAAATAAACACTGTCAGATCAGTAAATTATTCATTATTGGATGGGGCTCCTCTTGGATCTTTGCAACTGGGTCACTGAAAATGATCTTCAGTTCTTTCATGTTGTCCCATTAGGGAATGAATCTCTGGCAGGGGAAAAAGAACGGCCTGCTGCATTTCCTTTTAACTCTTACGTTTTTCTAGAGCAGTCAGAAGGATCTGAAACATGTAGCTCAACTACCAATGTCTGCATGGATGTTTTCATATGTTAGCACTGATTCTACACCCAGATTTCAGTGGACAGTTACACATAAAGCAATGCTACCAGTTACCTGTTCTGTGTTTAACCACAGTCACTTTTCTTGAAAGTAGTGAGATAATCATGTAATGGGATAACTAAGCAACAACCTTTAATACATAGAATGTAAAACCAGTGGTGTTGACTCAAGCCAACATCACTTGACTCAAGTCATAAAATTGCTTACTTGACTTAATATCTTCTCCAAACCAGAGATGTAAAATTATACAATTATACAAATGTTAAGTTTTCCTTGTCATATCTATGTGTATTTTCATAATAAATCCACCACAAATTAAACTGGTATAAAGAATATCATAACTTATTTAGGACTCAAAACCCAAAGTTCAGGACCTGTTAGTTTTTGGGTTTTTTTTGTTTTGTTTTTTTTTTAACCTTTATTCAGGGTTGGTTTCACTGAGCATCTAATGCTCTTTTTCAGGAATGCCCTGCTCACACACATTTACACCTGGAAGCTGCCCAATACAACCACAGACTTCTCTGCTGGCCACTGAGCAGCTCCACTGGAGCATTTGGGGGTTAGGTGCCTNACCACAGACTTCTCTGCTGGCCACTGAGCAGCTCCACTGGAGCATTTGGGGGTTAGGTGCCTTGCTCGAGGGCACCTCAGTGGTGTTAATGAGGGAGAGGAAGGCGCTGTTCATTCACCTCCCTAACCCAGATTTCTCCTCCCAGCTCAGGGACTGAACCAGCAACCCTTCGGTCACAAGGTTGCTTCTCTAACCTTTAGGCCACCACTGCCTTGTGACTTGACTTGTGACTCGCCTGTATTGACTTAGGACCAAGACTTGAGAATTGCTTGTGACTTGCAAAACAACTCAGGGTAAAGCTCCTCTCTAGACACAGAAGAAAATTACAGCACAATATGCTATGAAAACACTACAACCAAAGAAATTACCATCAGTGTCCACTAGTATCAAACTGTCTAAAATATGTCAAGCAAACCAATGAAAAATGCGGCCACAGCTCATCTAAAAATGAGAAATACCGTCCTAAAACCACAGACTTGATATCAATACAGAAGACAGAAAATATTATTATTTGCTTCAGGCAATTACGGTGATAAGAGGTTAAAAAATGCATACAATATGCCACGCTATCACTGAGAAGATAATGACTGAGAACCTCATCAGTTCTGCCACATTCATATCTCCCTAGCCAGACAGCAAGGTAACTATATTTCTTACAGATTCTCCCATGCCGTGTGTTTCACTCTAAATCCTCCTTTACGCTTTTCACGTTTCTCCTGGATTGCCCAAATTCAATTCTCATGCCAGAGATATGGCCAAGGTGACTTTTAAAACTGTCCAAAGAGCAAATAGCCTGTACTCTTTCTTTTTACTATAGCTCTGTATAAAAGTCGTTCTCTGGTCAAAGAAAGTTATTTGGACATTACAAAGAAAATGAAAAGCATGATGCCTGAATGAGAATTTTCTGGATTTCAAAACAAAGAAGATGTGAGCCACAGGAAAGAAATTATTCCATTATTAATGTAACAGTGATATTGAGTGCATGTGCATGTTTAAATAACTGTGTAGTTATTCTGTATACCAGCTGCTTTTACAATGTGAATGTTTAGTAATTCAGTATATAACAACAACAAACTCTCAAAATTGTGTCTTTGTTTTAATGTCACATACACAGATTTCCATATTGAATTTGATAATTTATGTTGTTTTGTCAATTTATTGATAGACACAGACAAACTTGTGTGATTTGTTTAGAATATAATCTAATAAAGTAACAAAATACACACATAGATAAAGGAGACAAACTAAAATCTGTATACTTTTGGATTGATGATATAGCTTTTCTCTTACATTTTGACATACCATTATAAATGCATGCTTACTCTATTTTTCTCTGTTGCAGTTGTGTAAGGGTGTTTTGACACCTACGTGGTTGATCAGTTCAATCAGTTTTGGGGTTGGTAGTTTGTTTGGGCAGATCTAAAAACAGAAATCACACCCAGGTGCGGACTAAAGAAACAGCATGGCGACCATTTTAACGAGTTGGTCTTCTGTCTCCAAACGAATGCTGGAGTGGTCCATTTTTGGTCTGAACATAATCCACATTGCTTCTGAACCATCTACAGAGCAATCATTTGATCTGTTGATTGATTTAGAACTAGAGATGAGTAGGTGTGTGGTTAACGTTTAAAAGTCCAACTGAAAGGAAAAATCCAACAGATGCTTTTAAAAGATTGCAACACATCAAGCTTACCTAACAAGTCTTCAGATTAACATACTGAAGGTTAGTGTGCTATAGTACTGTATGTGCTCATTCTCCTGTTAAGTCTTATTCATATCATGTGAAGGAACACGTGTTGCCTTGAAAGTCAAATTCAGTTTCTGCTGCCATAGTTTTCTTGGTATGCGGACCAAACGATGATTATGACAAAGAAAGTATCTTGATTCTGTCTCTGTTGCATGCTATTTAGTTCTCCTGGTAGAGTAAACTTTTTCCTGTTTTGAAGGGGAAGATGAGAAAATGTGAATACTATTGGTTGTTTAGGTGACAACGAAGTGGCGCTTTCTGGTTTACATTACTGTGATTTGAAGCACTTTGTACGCAGACTATTAAGAGTTTATTTTATGTTGAAGGTGCAGCTAAACAAAGACCCAGCTTTTACGGTATGGATCTTCTTTAGAGGGGAAAAAAAAAATATTTTCCAAGTCTCTGTTCTCTTATACTGTGACTTTCAGCAGCTCTATTCCTCGTCTCAAGGTATTGACCTTATCAGTCTGCTTTATGGCGCTAAAAGATAGATTTTTACGTGAAACTCTTAAAGTACTAAAATGAAAGGATGCCGTGTTACTGCTTCAAAACCTGAGCCAAAGGAGGAAATTACAGCGATCAAAGAGATTTGACTGAGATATATAGGAATGTTTGCCTGGACTTGCTTTTGAAAGGCTGGATTTCTTTTACCACTGACACAGAGTTCATCTCTGTAGAGCTTTAGTTGTCTGCTAGAAACCTGTGTCACCTCAGGTTCTTACTGCTTTTAGTGCTTCACAATACTGTCAGACTGGCTGAGCCATAAGCCCACACAAAATCGCACACTAATTGCTTTATCTCAGCCTTTTGTCTAAAGGGTCAGAAATTGAGTTTGCTTGTAGGGCGAGAGAAGGAATTATAAATCGAAAGGGATAGGGGAAGAAAAATTCAATTTGTGCACAGCCCTTGTCAGAACAGCTTACTTGCTTGGCTGTTAGGTGTCCAGATTAGAAGACGGAAAGAAAGGGAGATAACAGCATTACTGTGAGAACAAACACACTTTTGTCTAAAGGGCTTGGAGAGGTGACTAATCTAATACCTGACACAGCCACGTCTGAACAGCACAGAGTTCCTTTTGTCATAAGCTGTTGTTAACAGCAATCACATCTCTGACCTTAAAGTCATTGTCTGTTGATAATTTTAGTTCTGATTTTGTGATTATTAGCTGTTCATACAGTGGAAAGTAGCAAGAGAGATGTGGAAAAATGAGCATGACAAAGGCCAACTGTCTATTTTTACACCTGCTGCATTTTCACGTGTATATCCATGTCTCGCTCTTCGAAGCCATCAGTATTCATCGCCAATCCCAACAGTATCAAATTCTGGTCTCCATATCTCTGCATACAAGATCCATGTATAAGCAGGATCTGGAGGCTTGTGTTTGATTAATGAATTGTGCAGCATGTTGCACGGTGCCAGAAGTTGTTAGTCATTTTTCACCTTTGAGGTAAAAGACATTAGACAAGAACTGGATCATTAATATCATTCATATTCTTTTTTGGATGATGAAACAGCATGGCCACACCATGTCCCTTACTGTCTCCAGAAACCTTGAGGTACAGCGGCTGAGAAAACAGTAATGACATGTGGGTTCGCATTGACTGAAAATGCATATATGGAGATTCTCCTTGTCTGAATCAAAATGTAACTTAGAATTTCTGATGTGCAGTAGTGGATATGGTAAATATTTAACTTGGTGCTGTCACAAAACACACCTACGCCATGGGGTGTTTTTTTCTATTCTATTTCCTAAAATATATTTTAGTTATAGACTGTATTTAGAGTATATTAATCTTCTGACATTTTCATGGAACAGAAAGGTCTCGGTTTTTGGTCTACTGCTCTTACTTTGCTACTCCCACAGGAGCTATCATTCAATTAAGTGTCTACATAAAGGACTGAGGCTCATGTAGAACAATTCACGGCTGCAAGCTCAGCAAAAAGGCAGGACAGAATGTGTGGGAGCTTTTGCTTTCAACAAAGTCAGAAACATGGATAAATATTGGAACAAGATGGCAAGATATTTATTTACAACTGTCAAAAATAGCAGTGAAAGGATTAACTTTTCCTTGTCATGATAGTGAGTACATCAGTTCCCTTTTATATTTTCTTTTTTAGGCATGCTGCGCTGGTGGGAGTACACATTGATGGATTCATAAAACACAGTGCCAGGTTTAACGTTTCAATAAGGGCAAATAGCATCATGCAACCATCTTCCCTCTTTATAAAGACCTGTTACCAACATCTTTTAGCATTTGCCTTGAAAGAGCCTGCACTACTGTATTTCCTTATTTACATGATGGGGAGGCGATTCATAAAACACACCGTCATGCAAAAATTAAGACCTGTTTCAGTCTGGTGACAAATTCAGCAATATGAAATCTGGGTGATGTTTTAAACTGTATTTGCCTCATATGTGTTAATGATCAATAAATCTGATATATAAGCCCACTCAGTTGATCAGTCAGTTTATGTAAATGGCAGGTTTTGATCTGATGTCTTCCTCAAGCATCAACCTCTGTGCTGTTTCTCTCTCTCTCACTCACACACACACACACATACACACACACACACACCACACTCCGTGCACCAAGACTCTGTTGTGTTATTGCTTAACTTTCTTATTTCATTCAGTCTCTTAATATGTAGAGCTCAAAAGCAGAATTTAAGTTTCTTTTGCCAATTTAATATGTCAATTCCGCTTTGACACCAGAGGAAGAAGTATAAAGTGTGGCTCTTAAATATGGAGCAGCTCATTAACACGCTGATCTTAATTGCTGATCTTAATTTTACATGAGACACAATGTGTTGGTGATGGGACAATGATGTACTGATTAACGTAAGAGGAGCTTTATGAATGAGCTTAAATTATCATAGTGCTTATTTAGTGTGATGCTGTGTACTTAGCTTGTTTTTTATGAATTACCCCCATTATGTGGTTTCCAGAATTGGAGACCTTAGAAGCATCATATTACACAAACATCTTTTGATTGAGCATTTAAACCAGTGACTATGAAGCTTTTGGAGTTGTTTTGCATGTCATTTCAAAGGCCTGATCAGGATATTTTTTTTCCATATAAATTGTAAGAGTTTAACAATTTAACATACCAATGAAAATATTTTTGTATGTGTTTAAACTGCTAGAAATTATTTTTTTAAATGTTCTGCATTTAACAACTTCTGATAATTGCAACCGCATTTTCATTTACTTTTTTAACCACCTAATCACGATGACTCAGTTTTAGTGAATGGAGCTTCTCTGTATTTCTATCAACTGCCAGGGATAAAAAGATTGATTTTTACTCAGAGAAATTTCATGTGCGCATTCCCAAAAATAAGTTTTCCTCCTGCTGAAATGAATATTTAAAATGCGAGTTGCTGGGAATAATACTGATATGCCCATGGTGTGAATAATAAAATATTTTATTTCAAAAGGCATTTCATGTGACACATGATATTAGTTTTTGCAGGCTTCCTTCTAAATGATGGGGATTTTTTTCCACTGAATGTTTGGAGGAAAAAATGCTCATAATGTTTTTTTTGTGAGTGTGGTGTTATATTGTTCACCCACATCTAAAATGACAAAGCAGAGAGGTTGAGGATACACTTACTGGTGCACATCATTGAGGTAAAACCAGAGAGCAGAGATTGGGTTTGCATTTTTTGTTGTTTCAGTAACTGAAATATACATTTTGTAGAACAAAAAGATAGTAAAATTTAGCAGGGGAGGTCTAATGTTGCTTTAATGTTACACCTGAGTGGCATTTAAGCACCCTGTGTCTTTCTGCTTAGTTCAAGTGTCACTTGAAAAAATGAACTCCAACCTTAACTCTGCATGCAGAAGAGATGTCTCTTTTTCATTTTCTCTCCTGCCCTTTAGAGAGTCTGTGCAGTGTGTCACTGATGGCTGCTAACAAGCATCTTGTCATACAGGCAGGATCCATGAACATTTGTTGTTTTACTCAGTGTTTGAGGACAATCTGTGAAATAATGGCTAAACACCACACCAGGTAGCATCAAGAAGAGTCTGTTACAATATGATGAGGTTTGGATTATGCACATGTGAGACTTGTCCAAGACAACTAATGATCTCTTTGTTACACTCCAGTTAGCCTTAAATTAAAATCAACTTTGCAAATTATGAGGAAAATTATCTTGGGAAGACCAATTTTTGATTAATTAGTTGTTAAATGTCACTGCAGTCATATTTAGATGAAACTACTCAAGAAGATATGCAGATGCATGTGCATGGCAGAATTTTTCAAAAAACAAAAAAGATCAGTTTTAGCTTATTAGCTTTATAGCTAGAAAAGAAGCACAATGGTCACAATTAAATAATGTGACTGTAATATTCACATTACTAACCTCTTTCCTGTGTCAAATTCTCTGTATTTGTCTACTGTTCAGTTAATGACAATTCAATCAGTAGTACATATTTATCATGTGTATGAAAATCTAGTTAAAGGACCATACCACCCATTTTGCATGTTTGAGCCCAATATTTTCAATTTTTATACAGGTAAGGTTACTGACAATCATTTCCCAAAGGATAAAACCGTATTTCAGCTTTCCTGGTATTTTGCAAAATCTCTTAATCTTTCAAAATCAAATATTCAAGCGATACACCCACATTAAAAATCGATGTTTCACCTGCTAATAGTTATGCAGCCTTATGAAGTCATGGTCATTTAAGTGTTTTGATAAAGCAGGTCTTCTTTTGGGACTATATTCCCCGGTGGAGACATACATTTACTCTGCACTTCTTTATTGCACTTAAATGCTAAAATTATGAAACTTAAAAAAAAAAAAAAAACCTGAATACATGTGTTGTTCACAATGATGATTGCCTACCCTATCATCCTATTATCTATCCCAAGAACATTTCAAGTATCAATAAGTTGATTTTAATAGTGTACCAGAATGAACCGAAACCAACGGCAGTCTGGATTTTTTTTTTTTTTTTTTTTTTTTTTTAACTCACCATTCCATTAGTATGTTTGGGAAATGATTGTCAGATTGTCAAATGACTTGACACCTTATGTGTATGAAAATTGAATATATTAGGCTCAAACATGCAAAATGGGTGGTATGGGCCTTTAAACTCCACAATGCATAACTGTTTTGTTAGTTATCTTTTCATGATTTGGGTTGAACTGTGCTGTCGCTGTACAGATGTTAGACAGGTATGATGTACATTTTATAGAATGGTTACACACCGTCTTATTTAATACTGGCAGAGAGAATCGGCCCAAATGTCCCTTTCCCCTACAATTTCCTCCAGCTCAACCTGGGGAAATCTCCAATAGCTCACAGAGCAGGAGGTACAACTTGATTTGACCTCCGTACCAAGATCTCACAAATAACTGAGGTCTTCACTCATTCAACATGTTTTTATGCTGCACAGGTTTCAGTGTCTTTGTGAGCTGAGGAAAACGATAGGTCACCAAAAGCAAAAAGGTCAGTTCACAATATCAAAGAAAAGATTTGACCAGAATAGGAACACCGGGTCCTACTCTTAGAGCCAGGCCTGAGGATGCTGCTCACAGGCAAGCTGCTGGTGGCTGGGTGACACTTAGATCATCAATGTTTGGGCATTGCTTAAAACATTGATGCAGGACCACCAGCAAGACAAAGGCTTGGGTGCAATGCCAGTCAGAGCAGATACAGGCTTTGTGGACTTTAGCAGCAGAAATGTGAATGGTGTTTATTTCAAAAATGAATGCAGATATTTATAGATGTATAAGTTTTATGTTACTGCTATTCTCAGCACTTTCCCACAGTTCCAACAGATTAACAATATTAGGTACGTTATAGTAATCTACCTAATATTCTTAGGTCTACAAGTGCCCAAATAATAAATTAGCTTGCAAACTAGCAAAGCAATCTTTGAAACCACTGTCACATAGAAACCACTGTCACTGTCTAATTAAATAAAAATGATCAAGATTTCTTTTTAGATAAATGTATCTTTTACTTAGCCATACAATTGCTGTGGTGTATATTTTGGTTCATATTGGCCATAGATGCTTGTGCCTGGAAATCTGCATGGCTGGTTTTAACTTAGTGCTCTATAGCCATGTTCGAGCATATTACCATGATAACATAATGCTAAAGAGTTTGAGTAAATGGTGTGTTATGTTGCTTATAGAATGCCCTGATGAAACACAATTAATCAACAGATGCATATCTCTGTTGTCTCAGTGTGGTCATACAAATCTGATCATTCACCAATGCGTTAAAATTGTGATTGCATTTGATGGTATGGCGTTAATTTCATTCAAGCATATAAAATCAAGGCTTAATGAACTTCTCAAACATGGTCATTAAATATATCATTGTGCATTTGATGTTTTCTGAAAACAGCTGATGAATAATGCTGGCATAATAGATTTTGTATTAATACATGTAATATATATATATGTGTGTGTGTAATTAAGGCTTAGCGGGTTTCAGACCTGCAGTTCATTTGTCGTGGTCTGAATCACAGAGTAAATTGCTACAATTGTGCAGTTTTAAAAAATGATTTAACCTTTATTTACACAAGAGACAAACTCAAATTTACAAATCAAATCCCTTGAATATGGTGGTTTGAATACTATTTAAATACTTGAACAGGAGGTCAAGATAGGACTACACAACTGTGTGTGTGTGTGTGTGTGTGTGAGTGTGTGTTGAGACAGTGTTTGCTCTGCTCAGCCTGGCACACACACACACACACACACACACACATTTACATACTCACAAAAAAGCAGGTTACTGGGAGAAACNGCACACACACACACACACACACACACACATTTACATACTCACAAAAAAGCAGGTTACTGGGAGAAACCAGGTTAAGGCAGGAATCTGAGAACACATTTACATACAGCTGGTCAGTAATCAGGTTCCATCGTTACCCCAGCCATATTTATGAACCAAGACTGCAATATTCTGTCATGTAACTGCACCGTACGTAAATGTTACATGAGAAACCTGTTCAGTGATAGATGATGCTGCATAGAATGACAGAGCAGGTTTGCAGTTCTGTTTGTCCTTTATAAATAGCTTAATTTGGATCTGTGGAAAGAGAGCCTAGCAGTTCAAGCTGTCAGTTTACTTATTGTGTATTAATTCAACCAGACTCAGACTAAAACTGACACTGATAGAAAAATGTATACATGACCAAGATCTAACAGGAGATAAGATGTTTCTATTACTCTCTTACCCCAGTTATAGAAACTTGTTTTATTTTACATGATGTTTGAAAAAATCTGGTTACTGCTGAAACTACTTTGTAACCCATTTCTGCAATGTGTAATAAAAGCACAGATTGGGCCCAAACTAGTTGGACCAAAACCCTTCCAACCCACCAAAGAAGTTAGTAATCCCTTTCCCTAATTGCAAATCCCAAAAAACTTTTTTTTTTTTTTTTTTTTTTNAAAACCTTCTCAGTAACAACAATAACTTTGCTAGTGATCAGCCATAATGTTCCTGAAAAGTAAATAGAAACTATGTTGATGGGTGTGTTTTTTCATGTGTTCATTAGAAAGAAAGTCTGATCAATGGCTGTCTTGCACCCAGGCTCTCTCTTCAAAAGAATGGACACTAGCCAAAGTTTACTTTGGTGCTCTCATCCTTCTTTGCTCTTCTTGTCTCCTGCATCAAAACCTGAGTTTATCAGTTTAGGGCGGTATACCTGCCAGCTGTGGTGTTTTCCATGGTGCCCACTGTGTGTTTTTTAGTCTGACTGAGCCAGTCCTTCTTTTATTTTTGTTGTGGAAGATAATTTGTGCTCCACTGGTGTCCACTTGCACCCAGGGTGCAGAGAACAAACACAATAAATGCAATACTCAGAATAAATCAATGTATAATAGCCTCATTATTCTGCAGCCACCGCTGTTAAAATATGTTGTGAATGATGTTGCGATGTAAATATTGAACATGTAGCAGCTTAAAGGAGACATACACAGATTTTGATTTCCTTGTTCTATTTTCATTGAGTGGTCAAGTTCCAAGGGTTGACATGGTGGTACAGTGGTTCAATACCTTTGCATTACTTTAATGTTCAAAGAATACATCGATCCACTCTCCTTTGCTGCAGCACTGCTTGCCTACAGCATGAAAACCAGCTATTTCAGTTTCAAGCCCCTCCTGATAAGCCCCTTCTCTTCTGATTGACCAGCAGCATCAGGATTGAGCTGGCAACATCCATAGACTATAAAACGTATTACGTATTCATGGATTGAATACGTAATCGCTAGCCTTGTATTTTGTTCGTGTGTCTAATTAGGTGTGTAGGAGGATAAGTTAAAATGTGTTACATGCTGATGTCAGAATGTTACAGAGCTAAAGGACCAATCAAAAATGAAGCTTTCAAGGCAGTTCGGTACCTATGGGTTTGGCTTGCTGGATGCATTTCTGTGTGTGAACCTCAAGTTTTGCAACTCTGACACTGTTCAACACATCTACTGTATATATTACACTATAAAAATGACGTAAAATAACAAAACACTTAACATGTCTCCTTTTAATGCATAAAAGGTAAATCCCAGTCATTTTATTCTGAGGAAAAATAATGATTTGTACTGTCAGCTGACATGTAATGTACTCGATGCAATTTACCTATTAAATGAACATCATATTTCACAGAGCCAAGCGACCTTTTCTACGTGTCATGTTTTTCCTTCTTGCATTGCACATGAAAGTCACTTAATAGATTCCTCATCACATACTCCTGTCATTGTTATAGAACAATAATGAGCCCCTTGGTCAAGCCTGCACACAATTATACCATCTCCAAAGTCAGGTTTGTAGGCGCTTTATCAATATACAGTTAGTGCAGATCTGAACTAACTGAAAGTCGTTGAGGTCCACAGTGGGTGTTAAGAGATGAAACCTTTCCCAGTAAAATGTTCCCAATAGATTGGTACTTACCCTGGAGGAATCAGCTTTGTTTCTTTGAAAAGCACCCATGTGAGCAGCTATTTCAATATTTGCATGGATATTCAAAATTTTCACCACTCAAAGCTTAAATACAAAGACAAGATATGTCCACGATTAATTGGTCTTGAAATCAGAAACATTTCAATCAATCTTCCATCCCTAAAATTCCTCACAAGTAAAGTGCAATGCTGAGCCAGCCTTTGTGAGCTCACAATTCAAAAACATGAAAGACAACTCAGGAAACCAGGGTGTGATTTTTTAAGGCTGTTATTGCCAGAGGCTTCTGCCAGAAATCACCTGCGCCTCCGAAATGTATTTATAAGTGTGTCAGTGTTTTGTTATCTAAACCAGTGTTATTGGTCTTGATCTTATACTGGATTATATGTGTTGGCCAACAGATATATTCAAAGACACAGCTGCTGTCAACAATCTATCAACAAGAGCAGAGTTTTATTTCTCAGTCTTTCAGAGGCTCCAGCAATACAGGGTTTTCACACAAACAGTTTTCATTTACAGATACAGTCTGTTAGTCACCAGCCTGGCTGCAATAAGAACTTTCTTTGATTGCATTGAGGTGCAGAAAGATGACTACAATAGGACTGACCTATTCCCTCCCCAGCATCCAGGCTTGATTCATTACTCCATATAAGTGGTGTAAGGAAACATATTGACAAATGAACAGGATGTTGGTCTGCCTTTCACAGATATCCCTGCCGACCAGCCCACCTGAACCAACAAACCAGCTATTTGTGCAAAACATAGCACATAGCTCAAACAAATTTCATGCGTAATGGATATAAAAAGAACCAGTCATGGATAAACAAATTGATTTCATGTCTTTATAGAGACCACATGTTCATTTAATCCCAGATACACACAGCAAGTGACATCTCAGGACACCCACCTCTATGGTAGTAGATTGGGTGCTAAAAGAGCACGATTTCTTCCATGCTATATAAATAGCTGTTTATATACAGTAGAGAACCTGAGTCACAGAAATCCCAGGACAACAGACCACAAGTGCTTAATCAAGGTTGAACTGTCCTTGAATAGTCCACAGCGCTTTGTGGCAAAGCTAAACAAAAATCCACTCAGTGTCAATAAGCTCCCAGTGAGACACAAAATGGCTTATAACAGGGTGTTTCAGCACAGAGACACAGGAAGACAACATTTTGACACAGCCCATCCATTTATTGGTACACACAGGCTCTGCAGTCTAAAAATTACCTGCAAATGCAAAGTATTCAACTATGTACAAACTGTCCATAAGCCATTCATTGTAGTAAAATATACTGACTGAGACAGGTTTGAAAATGGAAAGAGTGGCTATATCCACCCCAGCACTCCACCTCTTTATCTCTCTCTGTCTCTGTGTCAGTGAGTGTGTGTGGGCTTCAACCTATCCTGAGCAAGAGTACCTGACTTGGGACAGGTGCAGCAGCCGGCATGGCAGGAGGGGACAATTTCTCTGTCTGCTGCTAGCCGGAACTTCAACTCAACTCAANCCCCCCCCCATGCCTCACGTTTGTGAGTGGGCATGTTTTCCACTGTCTGAGCCAGTCAACCTGCCTCTGAGCAGGTGCACCAGCTGGCACAGAGGGAGGAAAATCAAGTCCCATTGCTGCTGCTAGCTGGTGTTCAAACACACCCGCCTGTGGAACATGCCTGTGACATCTCTGCTAACCTGAAGGCAGAGAACGCCTCAGTGCTCACCTGACGTGTGGAGTTGATTTAATCCTGATACATGTGTTTGACATATTGCATGTAAAGAAAACGCTTTTACCATTATCAATGCTGTTTTTATCAACATCAGTGTTTCAGATGGTTTGATACATTTTAATTTTTCATGTCATAACTGGATAATGTAACTCTTTCCATTCCGTATGCATTATATAAATATTGTTTGTGTCACCCTGAACGTCACAACGAACTTTTCAAGTTGCAAGAGCGGATGTGACCTAGAATCTGCTTGCTTCACATTCTCGAGAACCATTACAGACACATACAGTAAGTGTGCAATCAATAATCAATGGAGCTTTTATTTAATAAATCATAAGTCCTTGACATTCAATTGGAAATGTCTTTCACTCAGTTAAAAAAAAAAAAAAAAAAAAAATACCTGCAGCTTTAGCATAGCTGAATAAGATACAAAGGTTGAATCCCAGGGGCTTGTAATCCTTTTTACTTTCAAGGGACAGGGACAGGTATATTTTCTTAAAAGAATTTTTGCACCAGCAGTCTGCAGTGACAGCGTAAGAGCAGGAAGGGTTCTTAATGTGTTTTGACCTTTGCCATCTAGTCAAGGCTAATGGTGGCAAAAAATACCCACTAGGACATCTTCAGAAATGTGCTCAATATTTGATGCTGAAGTTCACTTCGCTTGGGAGAGTGAAATCTGGAAAAATCACTATGGAGGTTTTAGATGGCTTGTCTGCACTTTTAACGAATAGTGTGACATTCATTTTTTTTTTTTTTTNATTTTTTTTTTTTTTCTCCTATGGGTGAGAGTGTGTCATTGTATTGAGAATGAAATAAGATGCTAAAAATTATTCAGTGCTGTGATAGTGCTACCATTAAAATTTTATTTCAGCTGGCATTACATTTCTACCAAAATTTGTTTGGGGGAAAATGTCAATCTTAAAGTTGCATATGAATGTAATTCATAGGAAATATGGTTGTACTGGGTTGTTATTGTGGGTATTAATGAATTTTTCTGCAAGTGTGTGTCAGCCCTGTGATAGCCTGTCCAAGGTATACCCTACACAACCTACATAACACGTAATGAATGCTGGGATATGCTCCAGCACTCCATGACCATGCACAGGATAAGCATGTATAGAGAATGGATGGATGGATGGATGGATGGATCTCTGAACTCAGAGGGTGCAACCAAGTCCTTTCACAGCATACAAGCAAATACACTACCGTACTGCTTTAGCACACTGCTATCACTCCCTCTGTCTCTTACTGTCATTTTGTCTCCATTTTTCCATCTTCACCAGATTTGACAAACCACACATCCTTAAACCATACAAGCCAAAAAGACAGTACCAATCCTTTCTTTACTGTGAAATTATTACCATCAGGTATGGTATGCTTTGTGACTGTTTGTAGCTCTACCTTCCACCCAGTGAGTAATGAGAACAAGGTGAGGGGGCTCCGGAGTGTAATTATTTTCATTTGGGAGACAGTGGGGGGCTGCTCTACATTTATCTCACCCAGATGTGACAGTTCTTCTACCAACGTTAATGAGCACCAGGATCTCATTATCTGTTGGTGATGGCACCTCTGAAGGAAAAAGCTAAAAATAAATGTTACCTTTAACTGTCCACATATGACAGGAAGGGAAAAACAGAAAGTAGAGCTGGTGTCATGAGCACAGAGGGTGTCCTGTGGAGATGTTTCCTTTCGGAGAAGTGGAGACATAAGATAAGAAAGAACAGGTCAAGGGAAGGTGAAGCTGTGGCTGTTGTCAGTATGAATTTAATGATACACAAAAGCAGCACAACAACACCAATAGTACACTACAACCTTCTGGTCTTATTTATATCAACAAATACACAAATACACACACNACAACACCAATAGTACACTACAACCTTCTGGTCTTATTTATATCAACAAATACACAAATACACACACACATATATATATATACTGTATATATACATACACATACATATGTATGTATGTATATATATATATATATATATATATATATATANCACACACACACACACACACACACACACACACACATACACACATACACACATACACACACACAGCAAGTGCTGAACAGATCAAAATACTTTTTGGTCAAGGTGAGAACTTTGGGCATTTGGCCTGCTGTCACTTTACATACACATAACAAGGGGTAAATAAAATTTTTTCAGTACTTACATTGGGGGTGGGGGTTTGTGGGTGGGGGTTTGTCGGAGGGGTGGCTAGGACCTGCGTTTCATTTTTTGCTGCCTTTTTATGAAGTAGAAGTTTAATAATTTGACAACAGTGCAATGAGCATGTTGTATTAAGGCATAGTGTGATTAACTTTTGAACCTTAACTGCTACACACAGCATGTTTCAAAAGTTGGATGTCTTTTGGCTGCTCGGTATGCAAATGACCATTTATGGGATAGTTGAGGCACAGTTTCATTTGAGATCTTACATACGTACCGGCGTCTGACTTATCCCCACACTTATGTACAACTTATGTATATCTAACTAGAAAGACAGAAATCTCTGTTTGTGGCATCAATATTTCTAGAACTCGGCACTGTATGAAGCTGAAATTTGGCAAGTTTTTGCTTCAGGACCCAAGGATGTGCAGTGTCATGTGTGAAGTTGTTTGGATGAGCAGTTCTCAAATTGAGCTGTGCTGGTAAAAAGTAGTCCATGTGGCAGGATACGCTCCAGTCCACTGGCATGGTCTCAATTCAACCTCATACAGAAAACAAAGCTAGCACACGAGGACATGCAGAACAAAATTATAGCAGTCTGGCCCGTTCCAAACAAGCACATTTTGAACGGGCACTGCACTAGTATTCTCAACTGGATTCCATTAAATTGGTTAACATGGAAGGTTGCTTTAGAGGTGCTGACCTGTCAGGAAATATTTTACAATCTTTTAATGGATTAATTTTCCTCTCCAGAAAATATCTGAATTGATATTCATATCTTCTCTCTGTCTCTTTAGCTTCTAGTTTAAGGCTGGAAAGTACATTTTTATGAGTGTAACACATGTATGTTTAAATTTGCCAATTTCTGAAAATAATGAGGCTATTTATGTTTGTTCACAAAATGTGAACAAATTGTTAATGTGATGGGTTTTTTTTGTTTTTTGTTTTTAAATGAGGCATGAAAAATGAAAGTATAGCTCCTATTCTTAGTTAGTTCTGCAAAGAACTTTGGAGATGCTTCATGAGTGCATGTACAGATCTGCCAGGCTCCCCTCGAGTTGATCTGGCTCACTTTAGGATGGGATCTAAACCAGACTCAGCTGGGTGTACAATAAAAGGCGTCTGTTTAGTGCATTCCAACTACTGAAAAACTATTCAACAAGGGAGCAGAATCATTCTCACCAGGAGCACACACTCCAGCAAGGCTGATGCCCAGTGAAAAAGCTTTCAATTCACTGATATATCAATATTTTAATCTCCATAATGCACGTATTTAGTAGGGAACACAGTGAGGACAAGTGAGGTCAGTGTAGCCTGATATGGAGAGAAAACTGAAGCTGAAACTGTAACTGAGAAAAGATTGGGCATCTGCTGTATTGATTTGGTTTTTTATGTTTGAAATGCACAGCTTGAATGGAACAAGTGTGGGCAGTCATGGAAGAAGTGTCAGAGACCCAGTGGCTGTCATCCTCCAAGGCTGTGGGGCGTCTATTTGTTCATTGTGCATAAAGGCACAGATCACATTTGGTGATCCACGGATAAATAAAGCTTAGTCGCCTGTCTTTTTTTTTTTCTTTTTTTTTTTAAATGCTCAAATTCTGCTCAGTTAAATGGATTTCAGCATTTAGATACTGTTGGTCCAGTTGTGATGCATCACTGCAGCAAATCTGAAAACAACCACTGAAAGTTAATACCAGAGTAACTTTTTTTTCTTTATTGCCATTAATGTTAATGAGTCATGTTTCAACTGACAAAATCTGATTATGCCAGATACGTTCTTGTGTTTGGAGCCTTCATTGGCATTAATATTTAAGGAGGGGGAACAATGTACACTGGTATGATCCTTAAACCTTTAAGTCTCACTTTTCAGTCAGTATCAAATTCCTTCTTTTCCTTCTTAAATCAATGATAAATGCATCAGTCAGATACATATATGAACAAGGGAAAGTGAATTCTGTATTTGGGCCACTTCAACATATTGTTTTATTAAAAGTTTGCCTCAATGAATGTTTGCAGCATGTCAGTGTAAGTTGTTGTGAAACATTATGCAGAATTATGTTTTATTTGCCTAATGGCTTTAGGAGAAAGATCTGATTTTTATGAATTTGTAAATGAAACATGTAGAGGAAAGTGTTTGGATGAAATCTAGCTTGTTTGTCATATATTCGCTTACTTTCACTAAGCAGCTCATAGCATTACACGATGCATTCTATGTTTGCCTATTGCCATTTTGCAACAAGATTGGGTAATTTGTCAAAATAAACAATGACTGTTAATGTCAAGAATCTCAAACTTGACATTTGCAATTGTGCTTCTATTTGTGTGTCATATTTTGATTTGTGACAAGTATTTCAAAATTGAAATCAGAATTTCTGATGCCTTTTTTGATAATAAGAGAGATAAAGGAAAAGTGTCGGCTGTTATCGGTGAGTGGTAACCTAATCAAGGCTAACCTGTGATTGCTTAATGAGGCGGTGCTGAGTAAAAACATATTATTCTCTGCAAATTATCAGGTCCATCAAAGAGGATGCACGTTTGTACCAGGTTTTCTGCTGAGGGCTCACCATCCACACAAGTGAAAACATTTCCCTCTGATGCTTTCTGGCTTCAAAATGTCCTCACTGGTTGGAGAATGTTCATAATTAAAAAGCCACTGCTGGTTCATGCAATTCAAGGCCTAAAAGTTGATGGAAAATTTATGCATGTTATGTTCAGGATCAGAGTGTAATTTTCCCTCTCTTGCTGCAATGTTTAGTTTCTTGTATTATCTTTTTTTTTTTTTTTTCCAAATTGGTAAACTCTCTCTTAGCATGAAAAATTGATGACCTCTTCCTTTGTGCCGCCCCTTCTGCTGCCCTCTGTTTTCAATTGAAAACTGAGAGTTGGCCGAGTTCCAGTTAGCCACTAATAGCCCTGGACAGCTAGCTTCCGCAGAGCCTTGCGGCAGGTAAGGCGCTGTGTTAAAAAGCCCATTATGCTAATGCTAACTCTGCCAGGGGAGGGTGGGAAGATCGCCCTGACACTTCTCGTCTCCATCATTAGCAGCTGCACATAAGGAGGTGATAGAGAAGCTCTTTACTGCAACCTGAGCCTTTCCAGAGGATTCCAAATGGGATCTGGGAGCGGCGTGGGCTCTTCGCTTCTCAACAGGCAAAGCATTGACAGCTCATTTCCACTGTTGAATACAACTCAGATTGAGTATGATGAAATACCATTTTCAGTCTGGAAAATCTGAAAATTGGTTTAAATTGAAATTACCAAGCAGAATAGCTTTTTGTTAAATTTAGATGAGCGGCCTTCATCAGCAACAGAAGCAGATGTTTGATAATTATTTTTGGAGCCCAGTGAAATTATATTAGCTTCAGGCTTGAGAATCAAAAGAATTTAACTTTTATGACTCTGTTAAAATCTGATATATTTTCATATAGAAATCCAAATACTTATCTCTGCCAATGCCAAAATATGGACATATCTATATTAACATTCAGCTGATAGTTAAGGAGGTTTTCTATGCTTTATATTCTGCATAAGCCAAGAACATGAGGAAGACTTATCTTAATTTTAGGCAGAGATGGAAACTTCTTTAATACAAAATATAAAGAAAAGTAAGTATAATTTTCACACACATAAGTCAGGTCTAAAACCATACAGACACAACCTAATGCACACATAAAAATACAGTTCATGATGAGTGCGAGCAATTAAGCAAAAATGAAAAACTTAAAACCCTGCAATCCTCTAAAATATTGAAGACTTAAGTGCTTGCTTCAAATGATATGATATGCATCCCTGAATAGTGAGGTCCATATCTGTTACTGGATGTGCTCCGATTTTCACCGCATAAATGATACACGAACAAGACCCACCAATGGCAATACACACAGGATGGCTGCTGTAACAAGACTTTCTCGCTTTGCAGTTATTCCAAGTAATGAGCACAGCATCCATTACTCACATTCGCCATGCATAAGTCAAGAGGCATCTTTCCTGAATGTCTTCCATGCATATTTTTTTCCCCACAGCTCATGCACATGCATGAAGAGGAGTGGTTGTACACTTAAAGTGTAGCAACACTGTACATTTTTCGGGCTAATTTCACACCGATTTGGTCGGACCTGACTCACGTTAGAGCTGGACTGAATTTCCAGCAGACGTGGCTGTTAAACGTGCTGTTTAAAGCAGGGTCCCGAGTCCCGACGCAAGTTTTCAGCCGGATCGAGGAACGATTTTGCTGTCAAACAATTTCTGGCATGTCAGAATTTTGTTATTAGCGCTAAAGGTACCTGAGTTCGCCTGCGTAAGTGAAGACAGCTCTAGTAATAACAAACATGGTGCAAGCAGGAGAGTGTGTCAAGAGAAAAAGCTGAGAGCAGATTACAGAGCTGTGGCAACAAAGCAGAATGGACTCAAAGCACTTTCTTCTTTGTTTTCTCATTTTTAATCCCTCCGTTTCCTATTCTTCTTGGGTTTATCTGGTTTGAAGATACATTACCCCCTCTACATTGTGAATTACAGGCACAGCCATGTTTTTCAATGAAATTTTATTGGAATTGTCAACGGACAAAGCCAAACAGAGATTGTGTTTAACATACAACGTCAGCAGCAAGATCGGGGGCTTTAGCCGTGAAGGATGATGGATACAATGACGTACAGTGTAATAACGCAACGCACATGATCAAAAGTCGTACAGTCTCTGCTTGGCTTAATGTGGATAGTTTGGTTCCATCCAGGATATCCAGGACAGGTTGACTGAGTGTTTATGCTTTTTCACACCAGTACACACACAACTTCAGACGTTTCTGCTGAACGCTGAGGAACCCCAGTGGAGCAGTGGAGCGTTAGGTACCTTGCTCATGGGCGCCTCAGCAGTGGTAATGAGGGAAAAATGTCTATACACAACATGACTTCCAATATTTGGCAGTGGACCAATCTGTTCAAAAGGACAACAGTATAGCTCCAGTTCCAAAGGTGATATGAGTTTTACTACAACCTGGATGACTACATTCATATTGACTTACATACACACAAATACAGATACGCTCTCAATTTCTGAAGTAATATTAATAAAATAACACCTACAGGATCGGTGGAACTGAGACTGAAGCCGTAAACAAGTGAGTAAGACTTTCATGTTACTTCAAAGATGTGGACATGCAAATTTTGTGGTTTGCTTCATTTCACACCTGGTTAACTATGTGCAAGGCTGCCTGCAGTGTGATTATTAGGAATTATAGCAAGAAAAATACTCTTTAAAAGAAAGAAATTTCCTCTTTAGATCTAAGTATTTACATTTGTTTTTCTCAAGAAGAAAACAGGTCAAAGAAATTTGTGCATTTATAACATTTCAGCTGATATAGAAAGTTTAGAAGTATAACAAGTTATACCAAGCTGAGTGAGAAATCTGTTTTTGTAAATATAACATCTCAAAGCTCTGTTATGCAATGCAGTGGATAATTAAAACGTGAAATTAAGTCAAATTAAGGATATTAATCAAATAAAAATATGCCCCACATTAGGTCTTCCATAAATCTGAGCTCCTTGGATGAACAAGTTTCCTATTCCTGAATGAATACTATCTACACATTATGTTAAAATTATATGTTGGCACACACATGAAGGAGCATTTATCTCCCTCGACCATGTATTTTCAAAGATTTCTGCATTATACCTCCAGATAGACGTAACTAGCAATCCACTGCCATTTATTATCATGATGATTGTGTGTTTTGTTTTTCAAAGCTTCATCTTGCTTGGATAAAAATAGAAACCCGATGATCAAACATGTCGATCTGTGATGGTTTTAAGCAGCAGTAATAGTTATAGTAATACTAGTGATTTTATTTGTCTTCAGTTTTGACAACATGCATTTACCCAGGAGATTTAGTGACTCATAAAATGTATACTGCATCTTCATGAACACTTGTGCAACAATGTCAGTAGGAATAAATTGTTAAAAAAAAAAAAAAAANTTTAAAAAAAAAAAAAAAAGTACATTTACATTTTAGCTCTGACAAGCAGAATCCTTATATCAGACAGTGGCAGTATCTACTCTTAAAATACTGTATCTTCTATTTCTTCCTAGTTGGTATTCAGATTGCAACAGAGCTGCAATTTAAATAATACAGTAGGCAAATTTACATACAGTTAATCTAATCTACAAACTACACTCAAAGCATTGTCTGTGACTACTTGTTTGCTGTCTTTTCAATTCAAAAGCATAATTATATCACTTTGAGCAAGATTGCATTAAAGATAGCATTCTGAAGTTTCTGTACTACTGGCAGGCAAAACTGAGGGCACACCAATCAATGCAAGTCCATCCCAGCACTGCTGCAAATGAAAATTTCCAATCTGATTAACATCAAAAGCACAATTAAGAGATAAGCGACAAAGAAAGCTGACATAATGGGAATGCAAAGCACCACAGCGATGACAATTAAGTACCCCACTCTTTGGATAATGGAGTCATGGCCGGGTAACAGATTTACTATTAGTCTGCTGACTATTAGTCAGTTAATTACAATTTTATTCAGTGTATTTCCATTCTTTCAGAGGCCACAAGGTGAAAGGGATTGTTTCTGCTGCTCAATGGGTTTTACAGTGTGAGCATTTAACTCTGGTCTTACTATGTAATTGTCCTGGAGAAATGCTGCATCACTTTGAAGGACAAGGACACAGAGAAATAAAACAGGTTTCTTTATCTGGATTTCCATTTAATTAAGTTTTCATTTTAATGCAGCAAAATAGGATAACAACTTGGTTGCATCTTAAATAAGTAAAGAGGTGGGATTGAAATCGTTAGGCAAGAGAGCTGCAACTGCAATCTGGGAGTGGAGATGCCCTTGATTAAAACGTTTTAACTCTGACTTCTCAGTGACCAAGACTGTACTAATGCAGCTACATTAGAATGTGTGTGTGTGTGTGTGTGTGTGTGTGTGTGTGTGTGTGTGTGTCAGAACATGCAAGTTTTGATATGTAACACTGAGAGGCACTCCCCTACAGAGGTTTTGTCAGGATTCCTGTATAAAGATATTAACAGTGGATTAACAGTGGTCACATGTAGACCATCGGTCAGACCAGATATCAAACAGTATCTGGTAGCCTTAGGGCCCTGCCACACCAGGCTGACCTCAAAGATCAAATGCCACTAAAGGTGATATCAAAGGTTTGTACTGCATCATGTTCTACGTTAAAATTTGCACTTCAGCTGAAGGCTAACTGTTCTGCAATTGCACAAATCTCAGTCCAAGACCTAAACGCAGCATTGTGGGGAAAGCTACAAAATGCTGTAGGACAAAATCAATAAGTCCTTCACATGGTCTGAAGCTTGCAACTGGGATATGTTTTACCAGCAACTGACAACATTTCAATCCAACAATGATTTTTGACAGTGCTTTTGCAAGCAAAAATGTACTGGTTGCGAATTTCAGACACCAAAAAATTAGGAGAAAACACAAATCTCAAGGTCAATTCAACACAATCAATCAGTCAAACAGTGCTGATAAGAGCTGACTGTATAGCGATGCTGGACACTGAGAAAAACTCAGGCACAGATTCTCAACATTCCAGCAGAAGCCAACAGTCCAATTAGATAAAGTGTGTGTTCATTAGCATTCTTACTGTCCTCATCTGAATAAAAAGACATCAACTGGAAGAGGAAAACTACAGGGAAATCTTCAAAGAAGACCTGCAGCTTTGAAGGTGTTGCTGGTGGCTTCAAAGAGCAACATGCATGTGTTCCAATGGGCTTGAAGTTCATAAGTGTATAATAAGGGATGCTGTGGGAGTATCTTGAGACAAGCCCTCTAACTCCCACCTAGCTTATCACTGAAATGCTCTGTTTACTGAAGCTTATAGAGGTTTCTGATGAGCCAGTACTGAAGTGAAGAGCTGATCTACCCTATGATCTCATCACCATTCATGAAAAAAGACTTGGCTCAATAAGCTGCTGGTAAGCCATTATTTCACTCAGAGTGTAATTTGATATCACACTCATATCACTCATATCTCTGGTATATGAATGTGTCACCTTGAGAGATGGAGAGAAAACATTCAGAGAGCTTCAAACAATAGCCAGTGGCTTGACATGTTGAAGATTCCCTTCAAATCATAAGCAGGCAGTAACAGCCATAACATGTCCAATAAAAAATGTATCAGTACTGGCAGTGCTTCCACACACAGCCTTCAATGCTCTTCAAACAGTCGCAATGGAAATGTCTGTATCTTTGTGCAGAGGAACGTAGTGTTTGGGGTGTCTGGAGTGTTTTGCCAAAATGTTCTAGAAGTTTTGTTTGGATTACATTAAAGGGCCCCCAATATATGGGTAAAAAGATGTATTCCGAGGTTGAAAAGACAATGATTCAGCTCATTTCTGTGTTGCTTGTGCAGAGCCCCCAAGGCAAACTTTTGTCTGTTGTCTTCTGATATCTCCTTGGGCCATAACTGGTCTAAATATTATATGGTTGGCTGCATCACCAGTTGCCCACTGGTTCCTCAGCTGTGACACAACCAGCCTGTGGACCAATTATGGCCAGAAGAAGTAGAAAAGACAAAAGGCAGCTCTTATGGACTAACCTGCATGCTGTGGTCTATGATGCATTCACTGGCCTGTTCTTCCATCATTTTGTCTAATGTCTTTTGAAGTATACAGGGGCAGAGACAAATTGGAGGCTGCAGCAGAGGAACACGTCCATGCTAGACAATCTAGGTGTGCGTTTTCAAACATTCAAATAAGACAAATGAATGTGAAGCTAAAACCCTCGCGAAATAAAAAGGAGATATGTTTTTCCCTCAGAGTAAGGGGCTATATTTCACGCAGCCACAGTAGGTATTTATTAGGTGACAAACTGATTGATGGGTTAAACAAGATGTGGAAACAATCCTTTAATGTTACACCAGCCATGCATAGGGTCTCTAAAACGCTTTATTTATGCAGCTTTGCACTTTTTAGATTCCAAGAAGGAGAGAATTAAAATGTTCTTACAAGGAAAAACAAAGATTGTGTCAAGGTGGTAAGTGTGCTTTAATCAAGCTGGATCTCCTCTTATAAAAGAAGGCATTGCTAGGGAAACTGAAGAATTGCTGTCTGGGCTTTGGGTAAAGTTCAGGATCTCACTGTGTGTTCTGTTTTCCCACGTTCACTCCTGAATAAGCTGAAGATTTTTCTATCTACACAACTGGAATCCACCAAGACATTTTCAAGGTATTTTAAAATACAGTGTAGTAATGATACTGACGTCTCCATAATGTGCGCATGGATAAGCTTCACACAATTCTTGTGCTGTTCATAACTGAATGCTCTTTTGCTCACACACTCACACATGCACACCTGGAAGCTGCCCACTACAACCACAAGCTTCTCTGCTAGCCATTGAGCAGCTCCACTAGAGCATTTGGGGATTAGGTACCTTGCTCAAGGGCACTTCAGTGGTGATAATGAGGGAGGGACCTTTAGCCCTAACCACTGCCCCTTTAGGCCGCCACTGCCAAATGAAATAATCCCTGAAATATTACATGAAAGCCATATGAGAACTAGGACACTCATAAGAGTGTATTCTTCTGCCAAGGCCGATCAAACCTAGACAAAATTTGTCTTGTTTAATAATGGCCTAAAGAGAAAGAAACAACTCTGATGATAATATTAATAATAGGACCCTCAGTGCTTTATTTTTTTCAATGAGAATAGTATGTTACTTTAGAGTGGAAAAAATATCACAAAATACCACGAAAGTTTGATGGATTCTTCCGATTCTTCCCCAGGGACCTGCCCCACCCTTCCACCAAGTTTCATCAAAATTGGTTCATAACTTTTTGAGTGATCCTGCTTGCAAACAAGCAACAAACAAAAGTGGGTGAAAATACAACCTCCTCGGTGGAGGCAAAAATACCATAACCTCACTGTCAAAGTGTGTTTTGTCACAAGCATTTTGACATTAAAGCCTCAACGCTGTGAAAAAGCCTGAAACTCTGTTTTAAGATAGGAGAGCTCATAGGGGCCATAAAAATAAAGGTTATCATGATTTTTTAAAAATATTATAATATACTGTAATTATATTATTATCTATCTCTTAAGCAAATTATATTTGAATTATTTCACGAGTACTTGCATCTCACAATAGCTATCTGTTTAGATCATAACAAGATCTTTGCATTTATTATCTTTCTGAATATCAGCAAGAACAATGAAACACCTGCGGTATTAGACATGGGACCTGCAATGACGCGATATCCCAGTTTACACAGAAAAGTCATTACTATCCTCATCTCACCATACATTAATTCAACATGGAAATTGATAGGAAACCCTTGGGCGGTCTTAGATTACAAAGGCACCACCCTGTGAAATCCCCAAACCAATATCATATTTTAATTTGACATGTTTGGTGATGTGAGATCTGCATTCTCAGTCCGAGCAAGATGGCTGCCATTCGCAGAGGGCCGATTCAATAACCTTTCCACATGCGTAATTACAATCTCAGCTGCTGCATTACGACAGTACTCAGGGAGGGCAAGCCTGGTTGTACATGAGGTAGGAAATTAGAAAAAGAAATTTAACATGCTGTGTGCGTGGGGTGGGGTGGGGGTGGGGGGTGATGCAATATTGCACATGAAATATGCAATACCACACCTGAAATATCATGTGAAGTTTTATACATGTGACTGCAGGCTTTCAGATTAGTTACATAGTCTACACCAATGGTACATGAAGTGCCCCCTGGTGGTAGGCCAGATATCTCTGGAAATTTCTGTTTTTTTGTTTTTAAATAAAACAATTGACATCAATGGAAATTCTGTCCATACGGCAATTGATTAAGGAAAAGTTATTCTAAAGTTTCAGTGTTATTTTCTTTTAATCCTCAATTTCAGTAAAGCACACATACACACATGAGGTTTTTCTGTGATTTTTCTTAGATTTGGTGGTTTTTTGGTGGGTGGTAGGTGTTTACTAAGAGTTGGTAGTTCAAAAACTTTGAGAAGCACTGGTCTTGATAACATTTGCTACTTGATATGTACGCTTCCTTCACATTTATTCATCAAAATAGTCAATTGTCAAATTGTCAAATACACTTTCAAATTGGCATTTGAAAGTGTCAAATCCTTGCTGTGCAATGCTCCTGTTCTTGCTGCCCCTAATTTCTCTCGTCCATTTAAGCTGGAGGTGGATGCCAGTGCTGTAGGCGCAGGTGCTGTCCTGATGCAAAGTGATGCTGAGGGTGTGGACCATCCAATCTGTTACTTCTCCCGTAAGTTCAACAAGCATCAGTTAAACTACTCCACCATTGAAAAAGAGACTTTGGCCCTACTGTTGTCCCCCCAGTATTTCGAGGTTTATGTAGGTTCCAGTTGTCTGCCTGTGGTGGTCTACACAGACCACAATCCTCTTGTGTTTTTAGCTCGCATGTACAACCACAACCAGAGACTTATGCGGTGGGCTCTCTTTGCGCAGGATTATAATTTAGAAATTAGACACAAGAAGGGATCTGAGAATGTTGTGGCGGACGCCCTTTCTCGTGTCTAAACCGACATTGTAGATGGTCATGTGTAAATAGTTGTTGACAATAACCAATGGGTTTTGTCTGATGGGAAGGGGTGTTACGTCCCTCACTGTGTGAAAGGTCCGTTGACGTGTTTTCTTTTCTTCTTAGCTCTTTCACTCTCTTTCGCTGTTTCGCTCCCTCTTCCATATAACCGCTCCTTTCTTGTTGTGTATGCAAAACAAACTGTGCTGGGCCACTCTTCCAATTGGTTGGTTAACGGAGGCGGGATAACAGCGGCGGAGCCACACCCTCGATTGGCCCGTTTCTTCCCTCCGGGATGCACCTTCGACTTCTCCTGCGGTGGACACATCTGATTGGAGGACAATTTCATCCCCTCCACCAATGAAGATTCTGCTCAGTCCCTGGACTTGCTTAAATTCATTACCAACGCTCATTGTGATGGCTGGCTGTGTGTTTGTGCCAGTCCAACTCGTTTTCTGAGGGTCTTTTTTAGAGAGAGCTGTGTAATTGTGATCTGCTATTGTGAATCACTTTTGTTACTTTTTATTATTTTATTTAAGGAAGGTTATCTGTTAAACTCTTTTGTTTGTTATTTTATGGTTGGTTTTCTGGCACCACCTCTGTTCCTTCCCCAGTTGGTGGTTTGCCTTAAATTTCAGTTACTGTTGTTAGCCAGTCCTGTGTTTATCATTATTTTGTGTGGAAACAATAAATTGCCTTTCTTTGCCATTTCCATCGGCTTTTATGTTGCTTCCCTTTCCCCTAGACCATAGGGTTGTAACATACTGTTAAACATGAAACTGAGAATCCAGACATTGGTAATTCATTAATGACAAATCCCTTACTGTAAAAGAGCATCCTTTACAATGGCAATGATTATTTGATACTATAACGTCTTTTTAAGATCTTTTTCATTAAATGTAAGTGTTGAATGGATATATATATATATATATATATATATATATATACACACATATATACACACATATATATACACACACACACACACACACATGTGTGCTGTACAGACATTTAAGCATAGAAATTATTATATCAGTCGTATTTGACCTTTTTCACATGTCAGAGAGATACTGCATATTACATGATAAACTATCAAAGAGGCAACTTCTTTCTCCATTTCGGCAAATGCATGTGCAAACACAAATACTCCCGAAGTACACTCACTCACTAAATACTGATTATGACCTAACAAATACACATTTACTGAAGATGTTCTGTTGACAATGATTGTTATGTAAATGTATGAAAAATTACAAAACTTTCTTATAATTAAAACGAGCAAATTAAATCTGATATTTCACCGTTTTATTATTGGGAATAGCAGTACAATTACGATAGACATAAAACTTGGCTAAAGTCAACTACTGGTTATATTTTATGACTTGCTGACCTTTAGAGAGTCACAATACTGCCTTTAGCAGCTGAAGTCAAGCTTAATAAATCTGAATGTAGTGATTTTATTAAATATTTCTAGCAGAAAAGCACAATTTAACCTTAAACAAAACAGCTATCCATTCAGATAATCTTATAACACATGTTAAAATGGTGTCTAATTTTAATTTTCTCTGCTTGCATGCGCCATATTGGTAAGTGGGGAAAAGAGCGATAGAAGGGGAAAGGTCTAGAATGGCATCTTAATCTCACGTTTAATAAATAATTATTCAGTTTTCGAAATTTGCAATTTTATGGAATTTAGTTTATCTTATTTTCTTGTCTGCATTCTTGTGTTTAAGATGAGACCTTTTTATGAGCCCTTTGTACTTTTTAATATCACCTGCAGTCAGAGATGGGTAGTAACACATTCCATTTACTCCATTACATTTACTTAAGTAACTTTTTCACAAAATTGTACTTTGCTGAGTAGTTTTACTGAAAGATACTTCTAACTCATACTTGAGTATATTCAAGAAGAAAAACTCCGTTACATTTGGTTGCACTGTTTGCTTTACTTTTTTATTATCTGCGATAATAATAAAAAAAGTGTAATGTTGGTTTGGTCTGGACTGATTCCAAGTGCAGTCTGGATGCAGACATCGGTCCCAACTTTGAGAAGCCCTGGTATAATATTTGCAGAAGAGCACCCTGTCAAGTCAGGTTAATCTGATGTATAGAGCTGAATTTTCATAGATGTTGCAGAATGCTGCAAGATATTCCAGTAAACAGACAGGGCACATTCAATATTTTGCTGCTTTGCTTAAGCAAACATTCAAATCAGTGCTGGGCATGAGTAAGACACTGAAATAACAACATTATTCTGCACTAAAGCCAGTATGCACAAACTTGAAAGAAATTGACAGTTAAAGTAAAATGTGACCTGATGAATGTGTGGCATTGGCATAATTTTGAACTGTAACACATACAAGTACACACTGCCTTATTTAATCTAATTTATTTGCTTCAAAATTCAAGAAGGGTCAAAAGGGAGAAGAAATAATGCTTTTACTATGACCCTCTGGTAATGCAGTCAGCTTGTACCTGGGCTACTGGAGGAGAAATGTACACATCTGCTTTGCACATCTGAAGTTGAAGAAACTCATTGAAAGTCTTATTTACTAGATTTAATTTAAATAATATTCAGTTCATTCCAGTACAAAACTGAAATGAATGGCAGTATGGATAGTAGGGAAAAACAGTTGTAATATTTGCTGCTGTAGTATGTTTTGGAAAAATGGTTGTCAGTAATGCAACGTGTATGCGGGTTGGATATACTGTATTGGGCTCAAACATGCAAAATCACCAGTATTGTCCTTTAACATTTTTTTTTTTTTTTTTAAGTTTTCCACATACAAGCTTCCTCAAATGATTTTACCTTTACAAGCACTGGATGTTATTATTAAGCAGAAGTTTATAGAAAATGAATTGGAACACTAGTAGTAGTAGTATTGTGAATATGTCACCTTTGAGTGGTCGGCTTCCTGCCATTTATAAATGTAAGACAATGTTAAAAAGTCCTGTTACTTTCCGTTCACAGGAAATTCACACCACTAGTGAAACACCCAGGGATGCTATGTATGAGCGGTGCTTCCTACCTATGAAAACTATTCCCATGTCTTGCTATAACCGGGTAACACTGATGGTGGTAAACATGTCCGCTTAAAATATGGTGAATAATAAACCATGCATTAGCCTCCAATATATCATTTTTGTACATGAGGGTTTCACAAAATATGCATGGACCTAAAAACATTGCAAAGCTGAATGCAGTACGACAATGACAGTCTCAAATGAGAAGCTATGCTGAACCTCGGCTAGGCTGTCCTGAGGTCATAGTCTTTTAATATCAGTCTGACAACGAGTCAGTGTTTCATTATGGATTCTATGTACTGAAGAAGACATTGAATCGCAGACCGCTTTATGGGCATTGATGTTTAAAGTTGCACTCTAACCTGCTCACTGAAGAAGAGATCAAAGGAAAAATAATTTCCTTTATGTCGTGCATTGCTTGAGCTGTGGGTTTGCTGTCATGTACTGAAGCGGAAGGTGCAGCATGTTTCTGGCACTGATCTGGAGGCAGATTTGTGAATTGGTACATGATTCTTTTGACATCTGCATTGGACTATGAATGGTTGCTTTGGAGTATGACATTTCATGTATCCTTTGCATGACAAAAAATACATAACATAAAATAATACAATATAGAATATAATAATAAAACTAGAGGGCACTCAGGACATACCACTTCCAAGGCCCAACAATCCTCTGATTTTGCTTCTTTATTTTTTGCCAATATAAATCAATAAATTTATTATTACTACCTTGAAATCAGATACCATGCAAATTCATTGTACAGCAATGTTGCAGACATCATATTATTCCTGACATACATACATAAAATATGTTAAACCTGTTTCATATTGCTGAATCAGCATCATCTAAGCTCTATGCTGGTGGCAGCTACGTAATTCAAGCCTTTTTTGTTAATGTACAGCAATACCATTAATGTGACCCCATTTTATTCTCCCAGATCAGATCGATATCTAGATCTGGCCTAAAATGCATCATAGGATACATGTGTATGAATTTTTGCTTTAAGACTGGTGTCTTAGCTTTTGAGATATAGGCAAAAATGGCATATTTCTGTATGCAAATACCAATCTAGAGCTGCTTAAAAATCTAATCAACTCTTCCTTGACTCAAGTCCCAGCTATTTCCAAAATGTAAATGAAATTTGCCTGTTACTTTTTGAAATCTCCTCCTATAATCTTTTTTTTTCTTTCTTTCTTTTGGTTCAAAATACAAATACATTGATTACAACTGTACTACAGGTAACCATAGCATTCCTTCAAAATGTCACAAATAGGTAATATACTTTAGCCTACTGGAAAGAGTTCATACTGGTTATTTCTTTGTGTGACTTGCCAGATTAATGATAATTCGGTTTCAACTGTTTGTTTCGATTTCTGATTATTCTCAGTGGCCATTTACATTCATTATCATTCTGACAGTATGAGCTATTAATTCCAATAAAGCCTGATGATTTGATTTAGTCCAGATAGGATCAGTGGTGTGTATGTGTGTGTCTGATGCAAAACAGGACTTGTATTGAGTTACATGCTGAAAATTTTACCCTGTCATCACAGTGTTAATTTATTATTACTATTATTTTGGCATTCCTTTGTTTTGGGAACCCTGTTCCATTCTTTATATGGCTAATGACAGACACATAGCATGACAAAGATGTGTTCAGTAATTAGAAAACATTTGCTGATTAGCAGAGAGGGGCATGTATTTAAGCAACAACTATGCTAATTTTCCTGTTAGTCACACAGTCTGGATCTGTAATGACAATCCAGTGTGTAATGGAATAAATTGCCCTCGTGCCTAATGATGACAATGCTACAACTGTGAGCATGTGATACAGTTGTGATCAATAACCAAACTTAAGTCTTGTCATTCATTACCTTGTAGAGTTGTTTAGTTAATTATTTTCAGGACAGGTGAAAACAGCGTAAGGGAAAGTAATAGTAGTTTACAGTTGAGTAATGATAATTTTATGAATCACTGCCTAACAACCTCTGATCACTTTATTATTCAGAGACATAATCCTACATCAGGCCTTACTAATGAAATTCATGATGAAATGGCAATATCATTTTTTTTCTTTTTGAATCATCTGATTCCATTTACTAATTCCAAACATCTGTGAGAGTCTAGTGAGCACAACAAGGAGAGCCACTGGTTTTGTAATAATAGCCCCAATTATACTTTAAATAATATGTGATCAGAATCCAGATTCATTATTCAAACAATGAAAATCACAGCGCCGTGTGCCAACATATTACTCCCTGATTTTTCTTCTCATTTCTCAATTACATCAACCTAATTACATATAGTGAAGTAGTATAATGTGTTTGTCTGCATTCTGTGTTTGGTTTGGTTACTTCTACAATGAGAAGCAGTCTACACTCATAAAAGATTTCCTTTACGTGCACAAATGCACGAATTCCCCTTGGATCTGTGGAGGCAAAAATGCTAACACAATCACTTCCCTAACACCCACTGAACATACTGTAAATGGAGAGACAGGCACATGTACAAACCCACCGGTGGGTAAGGTGATAAGGCTGTTTACAGATGTTCAGCCCAAGGCGGCCTTTTACATAAGCCCACAGGCCCATGAAAGCTTGCCAGCACTCAGACAAGTGCCATGTCTTATTGGCTCGAGACAGACAGTAATATAGTTGGCCTTGAACATTGCCCAGTTTAATCTAACCTGCCAAATTGTACACATTATAAACAACGCTTCTGTGACCAAAGAGTCCCATTCATAGGTTCTTTTTTTTAAAAGAGGAGACTGAGAAAATACTTTGTGTTGCAGAAAAAAAAAAAAACAGGNAAAAAAAAAAAAAAAAAAAAAAAAAAAAAAAATCATACTTCCTCAGTTTTGTACTATTGATCATGATCTATGTGAAATTGGGATGATCCAAACTTGTTTGCAAGCTGAAGAACCTATAAATTAAGTGTGGTCTGTTTTGTACCCTGATTTTCTGAGATCTTTGAAAATGCATCACGCTTTGCAGATCTTTTTATCAAGTGTATGCAATACATCCTTAACATCATACAGCATGGTGAGTTTATGCCTACTCTTTTAAGACCCTGAAATTGTGATGAAGAACAGGATTAACAATAAAAAATAGGATACTGCTTGTGCTCATCTGTTCTGAGGAGCAATTATTTCTTTAAATTTCTTGGATATTGATTTATTGTCAGGGCTGTACATAGGCAGTACACAGGTACTAATGAGGTCCGTCAAAGAGAAAACGTGCATGTCTCCCATAAATGCTCATTTGCATATCTAGCAACCATGGCCGTGGTTCGACTGTTATGAAATTAAATCAATTTGCTGTGACATTTTGTGTTTCCTGAATTCACCTGAAAACATTAACCTGAGCAGAAAGGAGAGATACTTGTCTGCAGCATGTCCCGTTTTGACCTGCATCATTCATCATAATCTTTTCTCTCAGTGCTTTATCTTCATATGCAGGGCACTTAAGTTACACCTATTACTTATAAAAAATAAAAAATTTAAAAACCCTTTAGAGAAATACCAGGCTATACATGAAGACATGTCGCTTTAAAAAAATAGCAGTAGTGATGAAGATGCTCTTTTCAGACACCCTAACCTTTCCTGTCATGCATCCTTTTACCCAGTTACATACATGCAGATGTGGCATTTTGCTCTTGAACATCTACATAGTATAAGTGTATGTAAACGACTTAAGCACTTCACAAAGTAGAAAGTGCCAAAGGACAATAAAAGGGACATCAACCAGTGTTTTACCTGGGCATCAGCAAAAATCTATTATGTTATTATATGGAGCTATAAGTCTTTTTCTATGGCATACACGCTATTTCATAGAGAGCATCCTAAAATGTTGCCTGAACATCAAGAAGGTTTAGATATGAAACAAGTGGAAGCCAGATACAGTAGCTCCTGACCCTCCTTTTACGATTCAATATCCACATGAAACTTCAGCACTTCAGTGCCTTAAATCTCTTTTCACTTTCTTTTTTTGCAGAAATTTTATCAGTGTTACAGATACTTTACAAGTACATTTGGAACATTTTCTCTCACACTTGAAAACACCCTGAGGTTATAGTTCAAAGAACTTACCTTGAGCAGTTTGAGCAAAACAGCAAGGGAAGACAGCACAGCTGAAGCTGAGAGGATTTAAGTCACACTTTCCATGTATCCTCACAGGGAACATAAACATATTGACAAACAACATGGATGAGCACTCAGCCTTATTCAGGATGCAATGGGAATATCAGACACACAGCTTAATGTGTTTCATAAAAACTTGGCCAGAAGGAAACGTAGTGAACTACATGGTTGCATGGGTGAATTTTCAATGAGTGCATGTAGCCAAAGGGAAAGAAAGTGGTATGAGAAAATGAGGTGGGTGTCTTCTTGGACTGGACTTACATTACCACAGGATCTGTTTTTCCCAAAATACAGGATATAATTTGTGGTGGAATTTCTATTTTACCAATTAGAGAGACAGCAGGTTCACATGGGATTCAGACTACAGACTACATGAGGTCCCTGGGTAAATTCTTTGGGAATTTTCATATCTGTAGCCCATTTGCTCTGGTTGGAATCAGAGACTGAATTGTTACAATGTTGTTTTAACTGGTTGGTTTATATAAGAGGGATAAGAGGGAACATAAGAGGGAAAATTTCTAGAGTCTAAAACAGGGGTGTCAAACTCAGTCACAGAGGGGGCCAAAATTAAAATCGAGGCCAAACAGGTCAACCTTTATTGAAAACAATAAAGGTTAAATTGGCCTCATTTTCATCAGAGATTATGACAGATTATTCATGCATTATATGAATTTCACTTTAACCACTGCTCCCAAGACATCTTATAGAATTCAGAACAAACCAAAAGTATGGAAAAAAGACAGCCAAATGAGAGAATTCAAAATAAATTCAAAATAAATAACACATCAGCATCATTCATTTTTTTTGTCTTCCTCTCTATCAGCAGTGTTTCATTTACAATGAAAATGTTTTATCACAGGCATCAAAAATAGCCAGAAAAGTGTATTTCTTCTCAAGGGAAATCTAAAATCGCTCTTTGTTTTTCATTAACAAGACCAACAAGCAAAATGAGAATAATATATTAAATGTGATCATGCCTTCTTATGTAATATTATTTAATTATGGCCACATCAGCTCTGCAAACAAGGCTAACAGGTTTATCCCTAATGGCAGCAAAGAGCTTCTCTAACTCCACCTGTGCTCAAAGCCTGTTTTCACAGTCCACCTTTCCTTTGGCCATTTATTCCGCAGGCTAGCTTAACTTTATTAAAAGTGACTGGATGGGCATGGAGGGGAGGGGAGCTGGCGCTTGCAGGTGTTGATTGATGTACTGGCTGTTGCAGTGCATTCTGGGATTTGTAGTATCCATAATGTGCGCACTATATACAGGTGGGCCAGTTATTATAGAAATTAGATCTTATCTTGCAGACCAGATATAACTGTACTGCAGGCTGGATGTGGCCCATGGGCCTTGAGTTTGACATATGTGGTCTAAAACAAACACTCAAACCGAACTAGGCGTGAAAACACCCCTATATATATATGTGATTGCATGTCTCTACCATTAGGGCTCTGTTCATGTGCATAATCAGTGTTGGCTATAAAGATAAGCACAGTGTCACTCAGAGAAAACTGATAAATTTGATTCTATGCAGGAAAAAGAACATGTGCACAAAAGTATGTGTGAGCGCAGTTGATAAATGAAGCCTCTGATAATGCTTTCTGGAAAAAAAAAAAAAACAAAGTTCTTGAAGTGACATATTTGTATGATGCACAGCACAAATTGTGCACTTATTCTTGAGGGCAAACAACAAAGCAGTTGTGGGGACAGGTTATGTTCAGCTGGGCATTCGATTTTTCCCTTCGAAATAAACTACAGTCTGCTGCTATGATACTCACAGCCCCCCAAGGGTGCTCGATGTGTCGCCTGTAGTGTGGGTCAGCGAAACAGTCAACAGTGGAAGTGGCCTTGTCTCTGTGGGGAGTTGAACTTTCCTACTGATACAGCACCAGTGATTTTTTTCCTCACTGAAGAGGTGAACTCCATTCGCTTCCTGAGTAATTACACTCATTACCTTCCTACTACCTGCTAAATGGGGAAGATGTTTTGCTACTGAATAAAGCAGAGAGATTGTAACTCCGAATCTAAAGTGGAAACTCTAAGAGCATAAAATAAAATTGTAACCTTGGAGTTATAAGGTTTGATCTATAAAAGTGAGGTATTTATATACCAAGTCAAGGAGGTTAAATGCAATCCCTGGACCAAAAATTTTGATGTTTAAAAGACTTCTTGAATTCCCTTTTCTGTCTTTTTTAATTCAAAGGTCTCTTGGTTGGATGACGATACAAGCTTGCAGTTATACAGAATGTGCCTTCAATCAGCAGTCACAACAATGCTTCAAATTTAACTGACTTTGATCCTTTTGGGCATGAGTTTTATCAGAAATTACAAAGGAATAAATTCCTTTAAAGACATTTTATAACATTAAAATCATGTCCAACAGTTTTTATGTTTTATTCTGAGCAAATTACATATCTTCCTGCTTTAATGGACATCAAGCTTGGCAAAACGTTTTGATCCGGTGGTTGCATAATTCTCGTAAAAATCCTACTACCTGGATGGCTGATCTGAACCTTCCTTGACACACAGACATTTATATACAACATAATGTAACTGTACTAAAATGCAGAATATGTCGGCAATGTTGAATTTGACAGTCCCGTGACTTGGAATCAGACCAATATCGAGATGTCTACAGGCTACCTGACTCATGACTCAAAATTGCCATCTCACTCCTCAGAAATGAAGCTTCTTATGAACTTTTTAAGAACTTTTTATGTTCTATTAGCTGAAACCTGCTTTCTGAACTCTATGGCGGCGCCCCGTTTGGCTGCGGCAGCACTGGCTCNTTTTTACGTGTCCTTGAATGACAATAAAGTTATCTATCTATCTATCTATCTATCTATCTATCTATCTTCTGTTTTGGCAACACCAACACAGTGGGGGGGAGGGGGGCTCTAATATTAATACTTGAAAAGAACCACCTAGAAATATTTGCTTATGCTACATTCATCACCATTTTCTATTAAATGGTCAGTAGGCAATGTGGAGCTAGAAAGAGGGACTGAAGTGAAGCAATAAATTTTCCATTCTGTCAGTATCCATATTTCCATGGCTAATGCCGAGCAGCCTCAGGGCCAAGAGCAAGCCGTGTTACACAAACATTCTGCCATGGTGAGCGTTGCTTTATCATGCTGTTAGCAGTGGGAAGGGAACAAGCCACAGGGCAAAGGAGGACAGATTTGTATTCAATACATTCTTATGAGTAAGTACGGATGAGTTTCTCCCCATAGTCACCTTATAGGAGGATCTAATGAGACCCGGTATTGGAATACATTTTCCCACCTACAGGGGTCTTTGAAATGAGGTGCCTCTGTTTTTATTTGTCTCGGCTTTTTACCTGCAGTATTTGTCATGTTGTTACTGCCTTTGCCCTGCGTGCCTTCGTTGACCTTTCAATTCCCTTTTCATCATTCCTAATTTCTCCTTTCTCAACCTTCTATCCATCCCTCTTTTCTACAAAACATCCTCTTTATGGATTTCTCAATGCCATCTTTGTGTCGTGTTTTGAACGTGCTTTTGTCTGATATGTGACTACAGGATGGCCCTAGAGATCAACAGAGTGCAGCAAATCTAATGTCATCACATCTCATCTCTGACTGTTGAACAAGCCTTTCACAGCCTTTCTGTCGTGTTTATAGAAGCCTAAGTCCTGCAAATCCAGTAGTGTCTGTTTACTAAAAGTCAAGCTGATAAATTTAGGTTTGGAATTTACAAAGAGAACAGAAGGACTCAAAGTATCTAAACAGAGAGACGACAGCTGGATTCAGGTGAACAACAACTGAATCAAAACTTGAGGCTGCCAAAAACTGTTAAACCAGAAATAAATGGTTTTTGACTCCTTTCAGGAAATGTTTTAAAAGAAGCAAAGCCAAGATACAAAGCAGTTAAACACACTGGGAATAAATGCCACCCTGTGTCACGCCTGGCACAGATTTATCCCAGAAATAGATTTGGATCTCACTCTCTCACTCTTCACCCCATCAGACAAGTCACAAATCTTGCCAGTTCAGCCGAGACTAACATGGCCTATGGCAAACAATCGACCCCATGCAGCAAAAATACTGGATGAATTCCAGATTTCTTAGACTGCGGGAAGGTTATCAGGCTTTGTTTGCTTGGATTTGTGGCACAGTGACAGAATTTCTAGGGCAAATGTGGAGTTTTTTGCAGCATTACACACACACACACATGGACACACACAAAACATGCAGATGTACTTTGATGGAATTTGGACCACATCCTCTTTGTGGGATGTAACCTTTAAAGTATAATTTAAGCAATTTTGACCATTCTAACCACCATATTACAGAAAGTGCCATTAGAAATGAGCGTTCTCATAAAACCTCTGAAATCTGCATTTATGTTTCATGAGGAGCAGTCCATGGCAGGTAAAGATGAGAATCATGCTGAAGCTTATTTCAGCAGAAAAACACACACCAGTTATGTAGGATCTGAACATTTGTCCATCTATATATGGGAGTCACACTGTCACACTGCTGCCAAATACCAAGCTGTTATACATAATTACTCTGGTTCTGTGATGGCAGTCATTGTCATCTAAAAAGTTACCGCGCCATTCCGCGAATCACTAAAGCCTGTTTGGATGAGGAGTGATTTCACTGCTGCCTTTTAATAAACAGAAGCCCTGCAGGGTTGAATGAGATGATGACTAGCTGAGCACGTGCATGTAAATTCACTAGTACTGAGACAGTAGGGCTATGATTATACTTGCATATACTGCAAATAAATAAATATTACAGTAAAACGATAAAAAAAAACCTTAAGATTTCACGTTTCAGCTTAGAGAGAATCAGCATTATCTGGTGGATTGGGCGTTCAGCTGAGTAACAGCATTCATTCTTACATTTAGTTTTTCAGTTACGTTACTTTCTTACACACTCTCATGTCAGGATTTTGGAAGGAGCCATTTTCAGGATCACAAAAAGACTTCCTGTCTCTTAGCATTTTAAAGCTGTCTTTTTGGGCTTGACATCTTCTGATATGACACTCTAAGACAGCATATTTCTTGGCTGTTTGGAGGTGAGATGGGAATAGGGTCATGAGACGGTTTTCACAAGTTTTCTTCCGTGGCAACAAAATACACAACACAAGCCGCCAGATAACTCTGGTCAGTTAAACCGGGTTTACTGAACTCATTTGGGACTGACTAAATCTTTCAGAATTGTTATAGATGGAAAGGCAGAGACTCACTAGCCTGACAACAGACTCTGAGTATGAGACACTAGTACTCATGGGTACTAAATGTCACTGAATACATAAATGTCTAATCCTCGAATATAATATGACCTCCACTATTTAAAATAAAATTTCCATAAAAATAACATGGTGTTACTGTATATTTAGGCCAATACTGTAAATCCTTTGATTTTTAAGTTGTGGTCTGGATTACTTCCTGCATCAATGTCATGGTTAAAGTATAATCATGCACTGCTATCTGAGTAGTTTCCATTCAATTTAGCCATGAGTCACGTGCATTTCTGATTTATAATACACTTCCTGGACTAAAACAGGCTTTTTTTTAAGCCTATATTAGCTGTGACACATTTGCAAAGACTCTCATCAAAAGGTTTGCATGAACCCACACCTAACAGCTTAGTAGTATCATACACAAAATGTCTGACCCTATTATCACCCTATCTATTCTCATCAACACCTGTGTTTCCCTTTCTCTTTTCCCTACATTTATCATTTTCCCCATTATTCCCTCCATCCTCCCATTATTACTCATCTTCTTACGCTTCCCACCATTCCCTCCCCTGTTATTCATTGCTGTTCTCTGTGATTGTGTGTGGAATTCTCTCATCTTTTATTCCACGGGGAGAAGGTTAAAGCCACACAACAAAGGACAGAGAGTTGTTTTTCTGTGTGGGCTTATTCATTCACAAATACATAATCTATTCTGGCATTTATCATAATTTCTTGTTCCCTTACAGTAATTAGACACAGGGATAATGATGCCATTTATGTCTTAAATGCATTGTACATGTTTTTGCGGGGTTTGCATTTGTAAATAAATCTATCCTGAAAACCTTCTCCAAAGGTCTCATCATATAATCCTTAGTTGAGTTTCTCCACTCAGCATACTGTATGACAAGATAATTTTGCACACATGTACGTATAACACACTGTGCACAATTATAATGTCCACAAAACCAGGTAACATGAAGAAAAGAATCATAGTTTTAGTTCTTTTTACTTTGGGTAAAAAGAACTAAAACTATTATACTATTATATGGTCTATTGTAGCAACTGTAATAGAAGTTTGATATCATTGGAAACTTTTGGAACTCCACTGGAAAACCCTGAATTACACATTGCATGCATGATGTAGCTACTTTTGTAATACTGCTGTATATCTAAGCAAAGGAAGAAAACAAAATCACCAGTCACCAAATTCAATGACTAATAAAACATAATTCTGCTCCATCACAAGCTTTAAAGGACGATACCGGTTATTTTCCATGTTTGAGCCCAGTAAGTACAACTTGCACACATCATATGTTACTGACAACCATTATCCAGAACATGAAACAGTATTTTTTTTTTCCTGTTATTTTGCCAAATCTGCTAATCTTTCAAAATCAAATGTCCAGGTGATAAACCCACCTTAAAATTCAATGTTTCACCTGCTGACATATACATTCGAATGTAGAGGGGACAGTTGTTGTAATTTCTCGGTAAAAGCCATCTTTCTCTACGGCTAATCCATAATACATGACATACATTTTCTTCCATGTAGCTCTGTTATCAAATAGTTAAAGTTACTTAGACCAAAAAAAAAAAAAAAAAAAAAAAAAAAAAATGAATAGACATTGTGTTTGCTCTGATGGATTACTTACCTCAAACACATTTCATGTCTCTACAAGTTGATTTTAATAGCTTATTGGAATGAACTAAAACCAATGGCAGTCTGGAAGGTAGGAAAAACAATTCTAATATTTACCGCTCCAGTAGCATGTTGGAAAATGGTTGAGAAATATAATGTGTACGCGGGTTGTTATGGAAGCAAACATGCTAAACCGCCGACATGCTCCTTTAAGTTCTGATTGAGTGTCAGCACCGTTAGCCAGACATCATCTGAATGAGGCAACTGGTCCCACAGTAATCACACAGGAATCCTTGCTGGTTGGAATTGTTAATAGAGCTTCAGGTGCTTGATTTACAGCACCCCCAACCCCCTTCCCCTNACCCCCATGATAAAGCCTTCCTCCAATGTTATGCTATTCTGGTCTCCTGGGATTGCATTAACTGTTAAGAATGTCAAATGGCAGTGCGAATGCCCATAACTAAAGCTAATTAGCAAGGCCATTGTTACGAGGAGGCGTGTGTGTGTATATATGTGTGCACATATATGTGTGAATGTGTGTTTCAGTCCAGAATATGACTATGTTGGCAAGAACATATGCCCACGTTTTCTTGTTTGGACAGAATGTACTGTTGATATGAGCGAAACAGAGCGAGCAAAAGAAACAAATTGCATGTTTGTTTTTACTTTTAAGGACAAAAATACTCACAGGGAAGATGGAAGAGGGTGTGGAACAACGATTGGATGATCCGTTTCCTTTCCTCTTCTGCCACCTTGGAACAGCAACTCCGAAGCAAAGTCACGATAGAGTCAGCACAGCACCTGCAGTTGTAACCACAAAAGTGAAATAGTAACATCAAGGGCAATTACTTCAAATTCTTTTCTGGAATCACCATGCATGAAAACCAAACAACCTGATATTGACATGGTGTGGCATAACTTCCCCCTGATCGCCCCTCCCTTGACCATCAATCACCAAGATGGCACATTCATCAAGCAGCCTCCTCGATCAGGCCCCTTTGTGACTAACAAATGTTTTTCCAATTTAAAATCTGATATTGATGGAGCACTACATCCCATTGCAGCCTTTTTGGAGCTTTGCCGGAGCCAATATCCATATCTGCATGCTTACTCACTCACTGAGGTCGTAATTCAAGACATGTCATTTCCATGTGTAGCATGCCACAGTGCTTACTTACTGCTTACTCAAAAACATGTTTTTGAGTAAGCAGTAAGTGAAAAAAGGAGATACACAATTTCCTCCATTTTCTTGTTTCGACTGATTGGCTGTGCTTGCATTTAGTCAGGATGGCTCAACTGGTCCCACAGTAATCACACAGGAATCCTTGCTGGTTGGAACTGCTAATAGAGTTTCAGATGCCTGATTTACAGCCCCCCCTCCCATAATAAAGCCTTCCTCTAGTGTTATGCTATTTCAGTCTCCTGGGATTGCATTAACTGTTAAGAATGCCTTCCTGACTTCCTCTATGTGTGGTCACACTACACGTTGTTCATACCATTGCTGGCAATTAAAGGTACACTTTCCAGAATTTGTTATGGGGGGGAGGGGGGTGTCAAGATGGCAGCACAGTTAGTCAAACTTTTCACAGGCTCCAGGCTCCTAAACTTGTCGAGCATAGACCCTAAACTTGGCATATAAATTGCAATAAGAAGACATTTACAGTGCTATCAACACATCATCTTTTTTCTGTGCCAAATTTTTGGAAGTTTTGCAAGCTTTTGCAAACTTCAGTTTACCTTTCTCATTCGGCTGGTGTTACCTTTTTATTTAATCATATAAATGAGAAAATTATCAATACTGAGAGAGATCCTAAAGGTCATGGATCATGTGTGTTATTGATCTAGATAACTGTAAACATGTTTTTGTCAATGTGTCAATTGTCAATTTTTGTCAATATCTATGGATATAACAGTAAGGCCACCAATAAGAAATTACTGGATGATTTTGGCTATTATGATTGGAATATGGGAAATTAATTATCTAATAGACAAATTTATCATTGGTGGTGACTTGAACGTAGTTCCAGAATATGAATGCCAGATGAATGGCAAGACAGATATCCCACCATTTTAAATTCTCACCAATATAATCCCTTAATCTATAATTTTACAAAATCTCTTGATCTAGCGCTCACTGAATACTCATAAAACACAGTTCACATGGGGCAATTCCTCTGGTAGGACTCAACGTTCTAGATTGGATTTCTGGCTGATTACCAATAACCTGGCACCTCCAACCTTTGAATGTGAAATTTCTCCCTCTCCGCTAACTGATCACAGTGCAATTTCACTATCTGTAAATGCAGCCCAGCCTCCTCTTTTGTTAAATCTCATTGGAAGTTTAACAGCACTCTTCTAAAAAATAGTTCCTTTTGTGATGATATTCTGACTTTGATTGATGAGGTCCAAAATCTTAATGATTTGTCCCCTATAGGTAAATGGGAATGGGTTAAATATAGGATCAAAAACATAGCCATAAGGACAGGTAAACAAATGGCAAATGACAGAAAAAATAAACAGTTTAATATAGTTAGTAAGATAAACCACCTTTGTAGTTAAGACATTTTAAATGAATTCAGATAGTAAAACTCTTTATATATGTCATCCAACATTTTGCAAGCAGAGTTGGATGACATATATAAAGAAAAGGCAAAAGATGCCTTTAAAGATGCCTAGAGCTAGATGGACTGAAAATGGAGAGAAAAACTCATATTTCTTCAAGTCAGAAAAAAAGAAACAGGCTAAAAAAATAATTAACAGACTCTATATAAACAACCATATTAGTGAAAATCAGCAAGAAATTGATAAGTTTGTCCACTTTTTCTATAAAAAGCTGTACAGCTCAAGTTATTGCAACCTTGATTGTGATGATTTCTTCTGTAAGCTCAAAGATGCAATACCAAAAATTGATGATGATCTAAAAAATATAACAGAAGCAGATATTAACCTAGAGGAATTAGATTTTGCCATCTCTCAAATGCCATTAGGCATTTGGGAGATGGCCTCGATGGTCAAACGGTCAAATTTTATAAACATTTCTGGCCAAATGTAAGAATGTTGGTGTTTGAAGCATTTAGAGAATACCTCGAAAACGCAACCATGCCGCCATCAATAAAGCACACACTCATTCCGAAACCCAACAAAGATACATTATATTTTGATAATTGGAGACCTATTACACTCCTTCTTGTCCTGTGACGATAAACTTCTTGCCCATGTTTTTGCTAATAGACTTAAAAATGGGTTATGCAGAATTATTGAGTTAAGACAAGTAACGCATCCACGAACGCTCCCGCTGTAAGTGGCTTGCGCTGTCAGATCGCTGGGTTCATGCGTGCCTCAGAGAAGGCTGTCACCTTATCAGTGGTACCGGAGAGTGTTTCATCTGCTCATTTGCACTATGTGAAGTCATGTCTAAGCATAAATACAAAGAAGAAAACGAAGAAGAGCTCCCACAACGTGTTTTGGTGGAGAGGTGCTCAGTAATAAAAGCTTTAAAATGAATGAATCTCAGGCATCTTCAAACCAAGCTTCAGGGCAAGCCAAGAGAGTTTCTCCAGAGCAAAGAGAAGAAGATCTTCAAGAGACAGTGTTTTGACAGTGGCAGGGTAAGTTCAGTTAGTGTTACATTAAATAAGGATAGAAGTTACGCCGAATGTGAGTGAGAGAGAGATGGGGTGTTAGCTAGCAAATGCCAACAGCTGAATCATAATGTATGAGATTAGTTTGCTGTCAGATCAGTTAAACCCGTTAGGTGGTGGTTGGAAGCACAAGATTGAAAAGACAGCACTCGCAGTCAAATGTAAAAATGTATTAGCAGCTTTTGTAATAGATTAAAAGTATAATTATTTTTAAAAGTGGTTGTACAGTATGTAAAAATTTAAGTCATGGTTGAACATGGATGGTATTGCCTTTCATTCAGCCGAGATGGTCTAAGTCAGACAGAGTTGGAGGGTCAAAGGTCATGCTGCAGGTCAGCGATGGTAGTAAGGCACTTTCTGAGACAGATACTCTTTCCCAGTTTTGGCTCGATCATCTGCAGTAGACAGAGGTCTCCTGCTTGGCTTAGAAAGCTGTACACCTGTTGATTCAGTTTGATAATACATACCTGTGCAAATCTGGTTTTCCTATATTGGCACACATTAAAAATAAATATAGAAACAGATTAAATGTTGAGCATGATCTCAGGGTTGCTCTCTAAAAACTGAGCTCAGAATAGACCTACTAGTTGAAAATTCCAGCCAGCCACGTCTCATTAGGACTGAGACTCAAACTAATATTGAGATATTAGCAAAAACATTTACACTGCATCTTTATTTCAGTAATAAATGTTAAGCAGAATAGGTAAAGTTCAAAAATAAGATTTATTTAATTAATCTATATTTATCTATATAAATAGATCTAGATCAATATTTATTTAATATATCATTTATATATATGAATAAACCCTATCTGGTTCTTGATCATCATCAATGTCCTGATGCTGTATTTTCAAATATTAACCCTAATAAAGTATGTTTGTATTCATCTACAATATGAATGTAATATTATGCAGTAAATGTAAGTAGTGTTTTGGGCTGATTACAGAAGCCATTTAACTCAGAATATAGCTGGTCTTATTGATGGTTCCGAATTAGTTCACATTATGTTCACACTACAAACTGCTTCAAAGTTTGTTTTTAATCAGATCAAGAGCATTTCCTCAGAGTTTTGATATGGTTGTTCTGGTCCTGACTAAAGCACAATTGTTGTGTTAAGACCTGCCCAAATGAATTGTGCCAAGTGGAAAAATGTGCTGGATTCTGATTCAAACAGACTAACCAAGTATGGCTTGACCATATGACATTTTTTTTTTAATCACGATATATATTTTTTTATATTGATCGATATCGATGTATATCACGTTATGGCATAGATTCTGCTGCATTTCAAGTCACTTGAACTTAAAATTTATTGAACAATTTATTTATGCATGTTCTGACCGTAAAAAATAACCACCTGGAAATGAACTGAAAAATCCCTCTTTTTCAACAGTCTGCAGTGGCATCATATCTTTTCCAATAAAGAAAGCAACAGCACGTTTTTTGTTTTTTGTTCGTAGGGTTCGACAGCAGAAAAAGCATACTGTCATGATAGTTTGTTGGCGTGGAGCACCTCCGAGGGCGTTGCTGCGTGTCTCGGGGGATGGGTTTGAAGTAGCTGCTGTGTGACCCCCGTAAGCAGTTGCACTCTGTGGATGGCAGCGCTTCCAATGGTAAAATAAGTTTGTTGTAAAGCCGTGCTTCGTCAGAGTTGGTTTCCTTTCTTAGTCATCATTAGATTTTTTTTTTCCCTCTGGAGTTTCATCACTTCCTGACATTTTTGCCTGACTTTCACTCACGTATCACAGGGCATGCTGTGTTCACCGGTGTTTAGCAAGTTGCTGCTTTGAGGAAGTGGGCGGGCTGTTATTATGACACTGCCACCAGATTGGATAGTTAGTTCCATTTCTGACAAGCTATTGGCTGTTTGACCCGTCATTAACTTACTGTATTCAAGCACTATTTCCTATCGATTTTATATTGACGTCCTCATTTTTATATCGAAGATTTTTTTATATCACGATGCGACTTTATATCATTTATATCGTCCAACCCTGCCACATAGGTTTTAAAATGACTTAACAAAATCACAGGGTATCTTTAAAACAGCAGATCTCTGTTTCATTCCATGAATTTCTAAGCTTTCCCCCATTCTTGTTTGGCCTTGGTCACAAAGCCATTAAACATGAGACATAAAGGTTCACTCATGGAAACATGGGCTCTAGATAACTACTGATAAGCATTCATTATAGGTTAACCCTGTTATAAATAGACTCACAGAAGCTCACATTACTTGCATGCAAATGAGTGCACTTTATCGAGAAATGAAGCAGGAGTAGACAGCTCCCATCGACCTGTGTTCTATGGTTGATTTTAAACTGAGCCTGTGGCATGTAAATGAAAGATTACAGTAATTCTCAATGTCATCTTCTTAAGTACAAGAGGCAGAAAAATAACAGTTTGCTGCCTTTTAAGTTCCAACCTGGATGCTTGCTATGTTTTTGCCACTGCTAATTCTACAGCTAGACAGTGAATATACTTTCTTTAGACATGCAAGTCAAGCAGAAAAAACAGTTTTGTAAAACTGTGTTTTATTTTTTTTTGTTTTTGTTTTTTTTTGTTGTTTGTTTGTTTGTTTTAATACAATGTTTTCAAGTCTAAAGTAATTTTCCAATTATTTCAGTATCATACACTGAAAAATGATTCAAGGAATTGAAAGTTTTCACCTTGTGCACCTGCACCCAAAACCTCACAACATTAAAAATAATGATGTAATGTCTGAAATGACTGAGATGTCATCCTCAATCTGACATTCAGATTGCTTGCTATTGAACATTGTTCCTGTAGCTTTTTTTTTTTATGTCAAATCTTGTGGCTGACATTGAATTGCAATTGTATTTACATCTGCACAAACCTGTAACTTTAATTTTAAATCTGTAAAAAAGACTGTATTGCTATTATCATAAGCACACCAGAGACTGGCAATAAAAAAGCTCCTTTAGGCTCTAAAGGCTACTCATTCCTGCGTACGTGTGCGTGTGTGTGTGTGTGTGTGTGTGCGTGCGTGTGTGTGATGCTATCAAAGTAGAGAGCACTATGTCAAGATCAAACAAACCAGGAAATCACTGAAGCAAAGAAGGAAGCGTTCTGATGTACTTACTGACGAGAGCTTATGGGAGCTTATGCAGGGTATCAAAAGAGAGTGAAAAAGCCTGGACTTCTCTAGTAATCAATCAGACAGACAAATCAAATTTTTTGACATTCTTCCTGCATTGCAGTGTTATAACCAGTAACAACCAAGACAGTTGCTGGTTGTAAAAGTCGACATTGTGTTTGTTGAGGGTGCACAGCCCATTTGACGTGCCACATCCCAAAGGAACACACCGGCTTCAAGTACCAACAGCTCCATTCTGTTCTGCATCGCTTAGTTGAGGCATTTGAAGAAGCAATTCAAGAAAACTTGCAAATGTCTTCAAGTTTTTTTTTTTTGTTTTTTTGTTTTGTTTTGTTTTGGCTGACACAAATTATTCATCCTGAGCAATATTTATACCCACTTTAGCCATCCTTCAAACCATAACACCCACTATTGTCATTTGTTGTGTCATGCAGGTGGTGAGAACTATATGAGGGATTATTATTCAAAGTAAAACCTACTGCTCACAAAGTTATACAAAGTATTGTGGATCTGACATGGGATTAACAATAAGCATCAATTACTCATGATATACTATTATGTGCATGCCTGATGCTCTAGAAACTGATGCCTCATATTTGCAAAGCAGTGATGAAATCTCACAGTGGATACTTTGATGAGAAATCACTAAAATAGTGTTATTTATCGTTTAAAAACTTTTTTCCTCAAATATTTGAAATATTAAATAAACATCTTAAAATACATTTTGGTGTTTGTTTCATATAATTTAAAAAAGTGCTTTGTTTGAATAAAATAGCAAGAACTACTTAAATGACAAGTGGTTCTCAACTTTTGAGAGGTAGTGTATTTAAAGATATGTCAAAACTGCTTGCATATTTCTGTATCAACATCATCTTTGCTAAATGCCAATTTTTTTTTTTCATTAAGATTGCTATATTACTTTTGAAAACATTTACAAACATACTGAAGAACACCCCATCTTGCAATATTAAGAAATCATTTTTAAAAATTCCAGCATCAACATCAGCAAACATCAGCAACAAAATTTAATGTGCAGACTTTACACACATGGATATCAATATACAGCAGTGGCTTATCAAGGCTTACATCAATGTTTTACTAGGTAAAACTAACATCATCTGTCCTTTCACATTCCTATGGTTTATCACATGTAAAGACAAAGAATACTCTACTAGTATGCATTACAGTATTCTTTATACATATTTTTATCTGTTCAAAAGACCAACTTTTGATAGATTTTTGACAAGACGGTATAGACAAAAAGATTGGAACAAGGCCAAGCCCTGAGATCTCCTTTCTAAGGCTTTCCATTGGACAGATGCCTTAATGGACAGGCAACATTCCACCTCTAAGTGGTTTGACATCTTGCTGCCATAAATAAATGCTAACAGGGACGCTCTATTAGGCTAAACAAGGCCCTGTGTGTCCCTCCAAAGTCAGGAAGTGCCCTCCTAATGGTACGCTAATGCCTTTATTGGATTACTCCAACATCTCCTATTCCAGTACATCACAGCTACAGCTCTCTGTTGGATTCAATGGTATGGAGATGGTCTGGGTGGGATTGATATTGCCCAGGCTAAAATGACTGCAATTAAGAATATTCCTAGATGAAGATTATACTCATTTCTGATTACTAAATGCCAGCAAGGATCTTTTGCACAGATGGGACTAATTAGACTCATCATGTGCAATAAGACTTGCATGGCACTCTGTGGATTGCTGCCTAGTATGTCAAATTAAGAAAAATTTTATGTAACTAATTAAATAAAATTTAGCAAACCACATTTTAAACCTAAAAATAACTTACAAGTACTAGTACTCCATCTTAAGTTGTGTGTGCTCATACTGCTGTAACTCACTTTGGATGAAAGTGTCTTGCAGTGCAGTTGTGGTTTTTATAATGTCATAGTGTACTAAGAGTGGACAAAGATAAAAACCCTCATGAGAATGAAATACTCATTCTTTGACAACTACAGTTGAAATTTGCATGGCATTAATCCCCGAAACACCATTAATTTTGGTTTGATCCAGCACAAACACTTGTGCTTTTACAAAGATGAAAGGCTATTATCATTTCCCCATCATTTATATGGCCCTGGAGGTCACAAATTCTAACCTGCAGACTATAGATGCAATTATTGTGCAAATTACGCAGATGGTGCAACAAACGAAGTACTTAAGAAAATGTTTTTTCCATTAGATAGACACTTTGGTTTACATAAAGACCTTGGGGTGTGTGCCATCCCATTTGAAGGTGTGTGTGAGTGTGTGTGTGTGTGTGTGTGAATGCATGCAAGCATTTATGAGCATACATGTGTGTGATGCTGTGTGTGTAAGTGTAAAGCCATTAGTGCCCCTGCCCCAGCTTTGTGAGTTCATCAAAGTGGAATCTTATGAAGGTCTTGGGAAGCTTTTACGGGCAGGTGTTGTATGAGCCTGTCGTTTGACACAATGTTTTGTTTGCGACAGATTTAAACTAAAACATTCGTCAATGCACATAGTAATATATAGAATCACAGATACTAGGATGAGGGCATACACACACACATACAGAAATCCCATGTGTTTTGCTGTTCTCATCTTGCATTCTTAATGCCCCTCCTGTGATAATGGATCCATTGAGCAGCCAGTTGAGTAGGCCTCTCACACTCAGGATGAGGCAGCTACTGGTATTATTGACAGCGCTGATGGGGCAGTTGCCTTCAATATCTCCCATTCTCATAAATCCTGTCATACTAAACACAACATCACTCGCTCATCTCTCCATTTTGCCACTTAACTGTTTTAAGCAGAGGTGTCAATATCACCTCACGCTGCTGAACGTTTCTCTTTCCACTTCTTCTATTACTCCATCACCTCTCCAGAGGGACTTCAGAGCCACTTCACCAGATGTTCACATATTTCCTGACCTTTGTCTGCAATTATGGGCATGATGTGCCTTGCCAAATGGTTTTTCTCATTAATAACTTAAAATCACATCAAATCAATGGCAGTCTGAAACCCGTGCAGTGGTTTATTCCAAGCACAACCTTGCTAATGTATAGATTATTAACTCCACTAACTCATTAAAATCAATTTTAGTAGATCAAGTGGTGGCAATAGAGCAAATGGTGATGCACGCCACTGAATTGACTTTTTTGAATGTCCTTGTTAGAATGCAAGTCCAATGTGAAATACATTTATACAATACAATACACAACAACTACCACTGTGTCCTAATTATATGAGCACAAGTGCATGTCTCTAACCTTATCATCCTGCCACTTCTTATTACTTTTTTGGATGTGGGATTAAGACAAAGGGTAAAAGAGGTTAAGCATCAATCTATTCAGCCTGTGCCAGGTAGTGTTGATAACTCTGTCCTGATTGGCTAACCCAGCACATGTATGTCTCAGCTCCACAGGGTTGAATAGGCAAGCCTGTACACCATGATAGAGGTATGTGCCTCAGCTCATTGAACTAGGGTTACTATGTGTGACTGTATGTCTCAAAATATATAAATACATTCATTAATGCATTAATCTCATTAATCTCAAAATATAAAAATACACTCATTAATGCACTGATATATATATATATCATTTAAACAGGGGCCATGCACAAAAACAAAACAAAATAAACATTAATCTCAAACTGAGAAGATATGCTGATATGAAATTAGCTATCAGCTAATTTCCATCTGCAGTCCACAGGCAGGTATACAGATGATTCACCATCTTCTTTTATACCAATTTGGTGATAGCTTGGCTGAAACAGTTAGCCAGTATGTGTACTGGCTAAGTGTTAAAAGTTAAATTCTACTTATGTTAAATTCTACTAATGTTGGTGTACTCATTATGTGAATGTAAGTCAACTTACTCAAGCATGTAAATGCACCATTGGCTCATAATCAGCATAAGCATTCTGCAAATGCATTTCCTCTCTCCCATATTTCCTCTGATAAGCTGATCATGCAACAAGTCACATATGTTTGGAAAAAAAAATAGAATCCTACTAGTTGCATCATGTATACAGCATTTGTCTTAATCACAGTACAGGCAAAAATCAGATATAGTGTGCATGTAAACGTACTGACTGTTTAATATCTGTTATATATTAGCATGGTATAGCATTTTAAAAATTCAAAAAGTAGTAGTACTTTTTGAAAAGCAGTAATTCAAAAAGTTTATATTGATGATTTGTGGCCAGACCAAAGTACAATCAAGCTCACAGAGCTCAGGTGAAAATCAAACAAAAATAAGTGTGTAAGTGGGCTGGTATATTTAATTACACTATTTAGAACTTGCTTGTACCTAATTAGGCACTGTTTGAGCCAAGCAAATCAAACTCTATTTTAAGAACTCTAGAACAACAGTTTCATAATTTTGAGAGTTTGATGAGATGAAGATATCACTGTGCAAGAGTCTGTTTTGCTAACAAACATATCTCTTTTCAGATAGTCTGTCAGATTTAATCAGATATGACGATCTACAGCCTGCTTATCCTGAATCTTTCAAAACTAAAAAATAAAAAATCAGACATATGAATTATACTACCAACATCAATATCCTGACACCCTTCTGCTTACAGAGAAGATTATCACTCATTACTTGGAATCATGTCATGTCTTATCACTTGCAACTGAAGGCCATTAGTTGGCAGACATCCTACATTCAGTACAATGCAAATTTGAGGAGGGCAGCAGAAAACACTGTATCTGACATTATACAATACATTGTCATCTACTATTCTTATAAGAAGAAGAGTTATTTTATTCAAAAAGGAGACAGAACATATTAAGCGCAGTACCAGTACAGCGAGACTGGTAATTTAACCAAACTCTTTCAGCTCATATTACATTTTCTCAACAAATCTCCCAGTCCCACTAACATTTCCTTAGCCCCATAGTTCCCACTCAGAAAAACACTCCCACACAGCACTTTCTTACTTACCATTACAAGTGCATAATCAAGTTGCTAACCAATTGTAATTAGAGTGTTTCTGTGTTCGCATGTACTTTAAAAAAAATGCTTTACAATTGAATTGAGTGTTACAAGTAACAGGCTGAATATTTCAAGGTAACGAGTTCATAAATGAAGCAACTGCTTCCAGATTGAAACTATCACACAAATGCTTTGTTTCATTCATTAATTTTTACTTTGCTACTTTGATGATACTTTGGCCTGTCTGATTCATGTTCCTATATTGTGTTATTCATTTTCCCCACTCAGATTCTGCTAACTAGTCTGACAATATGATCATATGGTCTTAAAACACTCTCTCTGCCACCAGGTTGCTGCCGCTCCAGTCAACCTTTTCTCTTTGCCATAATACAGTGCATGTACAGCAAAACAGCATTATTTGTCCTGTTAGCAAATCGAGGAGACAATGGGCCATTCATTTACTCTAGACAATGTTTCAAAAGTACACAGGGATATTTCTGAGAGATTGTTGGGTAAGGGAAAGAGGGTATAAAAGGCCATTGCCAAAGAGTCTGGTACCCTGAGGTCTTAGGGTAAAGTTGTCCTAAATAACTAACAGCAGACTGATGGATATACAACAGAGCCATAGCTATTATTGGACACAAGGTGACTTCTGCAGGGCTATTTCACAGCCACATACTTGTATCTGGTGCATCTGGCGAGCTGAGGAGATGAGACCTCAGAGAGGGCTATCCATAAATGGCTCAAGTGAAAGATTAGCAGTGTGGTTGCAGAAAAAGGAAAGAAGCAAAAAAAAAAAAAAAAAAAAAAAAAAAAAAAATCAAGCAATCAGAATCATACAGTGATTGCTCTTTTCTAGGGCGCTGAACAGACATTGGAATGCCACTGTTGTGAGCATGTGGGCTGGCGAATCTCAAGGGCTTGTGTATGATTAAAAAAAATAGCTCTGTGTCAAATCTTTGCTGCTCATGAGGCATCATAAGCAACCTGGGATTCTTTTCTAGTCATAAATGATTCGACTCAGAACAAGCTCAGAACTTTTTGATAAGGCTGCTGGATTGGGTATCATTAGGACTCTCACAGTACAGAAATCATTGGGTATCATCAGGTATCTCACGACTGAATGAATAAAATGATTTTACCTCTATGACATCACAAGGATTACTTCCTGTTGGCACTTTATACAGCAAGTATTGGTGACAGACCACAAGTTTAAAAAACTAAAGCCTCTCCTCAACCTTTTAGTGATTTAAGCACACCAAACATAGGAGTGGCTTTAACTGTCACATTTGTGATCTTCAGCATCAACAGGAAGTAACCCTTGTGATGTCATAGAGGTCAGTTTCCTCAAATGTGCACTGAATTTGTTGAGTAAAGTATGTCCCCCATTAAGTCATTTTTCCTCATTACACTGTATGCATTAACTCTAATACACACACTATATACTTTGTACTGTATGTGTGGTAAATACCCATTCATCATTTCGCAGCATCTAAATATTTCATTTTATTTGCTCTAATCCCTTATGCTGGATCAGCAGAAGAGAGAGAGAGGAGCAGAGGGAGAGTTGAGGGAGAATAATGCCATTTCAGGATAGGCCTTATTTAATTTACTGCAGGTCGATAGAGGTTCTCCAATTGCCTCTCCCGGATTAATAAGTAACCCACATGCGCTGTCCATCACTGTCCATCTCCCATTAGGCCTCTGAAATGGGGGCCCAAATTGCCTGGCAAGGTTGACTCTGATGGACAACACAGTCTCTCACTCCTTTTCTCTCGCCATCACCATCCATTTCTCTCTCTCTCACTTTTCCCTATTTGCTACACTTGGATTTAACCTTATATCAGGTTTCATTTTTCAAGATATACCCGCCGGAAAAACAAAACAGGGCAACTGTATTAAAAACACATGATCAGTCATAAATCCATTGTGATAAGCAGAAAATAGAGTTATGAGTTGTAGATTTAATACCCTGTTAGGATATATTTCATCCCTACAATTTTTTCTCCCATCACCTAATGGCTGATGACCTCACTTGAATAAAAAAAAAAGAGTAATAGATGTACAATAGGTGAATTGCTATCTGTATCTGGAAATATGATATCTGGGAAAATAGTACAATCTCCATGGTACAGTAACGCCACTGAGGCAGCAGGACCTTATTGGTGTTGGGTGGAGACTCTTTCACTGCTCAAATACCTCAATATAATTCTTTGCAAGCAGGAAAGAATAATCTTGGAGTGATTTAGAAAAGATCAGCTAAAGATCAGCTAAACCTCAGCACTATTGACCCCACTGCTAGATAGGCTACTCTCTTTTATGGCATCGGGCAGTTAATAAAATTCTCAAAATATCTCTTCTAGTCAGAATGTACACAGGGAAGCACATTTCATGATCGCCCATTTTAGTGTGTAACTACTAAATCCTGGTTTTTAAAATAAATTATAGTGTGTATTTGGAGTAAGAAATGATTCTGAAAGAATGTTTGAAAATAAAAGCCTATTTTTGTAACATTTGTGTAATGCTTTATTGCTTGCACAGATATATTTTAAAAATTATTTCTATTATTTTGATGTGGTTTCTACATATATATACATATACATATGTATATATATACATATATATACATATATAAATATTTTATTTTATTTTATTTTATTTTTTTTAAGATATCAACCCAATCAGCCATTAGTTACATTTATATCCAACTGCAGGGCAATGTGATGCTTAAATATACAGTATATAGACATTTGAGCACTTGGCAGATACTGTATATTCCAAATAAATATTCTGATATATTGGGAAAAAAAATGTAATTCAAAAGCTTCCTCCCACACATGAGCACCTATAATAAACTGAGGATGTGAAATGCTGGTAATAGCAAACAGTGTTAATTCTTTAACTGAGAATTTTAAACACAGCTGCGAATGAGATCACAATCTAATCTGTGGTGCCTGATTAACTCCCTTTATTTAGCATTTGGAGCCCTTTTCTCCTTTATTCTCTTCTCATAGTCATCTTCTCATCTACTTAAGAAAGTCAATTTTGCATGGTTTGCCCATATTTCTCCATAAACCTAAGCTTGAGTAAAACCAACTCTTCACTAACATGACCTGTTTTGTGTTCAAGTACTTTTTATGTAGGATATTATATCCTTAGAGCAAATCTGTCTCTATTGAATCACCACAGGAGATTCATTTAAGAAATTCCCTCTTAGAAAGCTACCTTTTATGAATACCTGTACTATTCTGAATATTTCTTTTCATCTTTTCATCATCATTAAGTAATGCATGATGTTTATTGACCTCTGTTTTATTGACTGATGAACTGTAAAAGAGCCTGACCTTACATAAGGGAAAATAAACAAACTAATGGATTTTACAAATGACTGACCTTAATTCCATGTTACATAACCTGATATTTGATTCAAATTAAACTTTTGAAACAGGTCATTTGAAGACATTTTACATCATCGGTAAATCACAACTGTCACCTGTACAAACAGGAAGTATATTTCACATGAAGCACTCAAACAGAATGATGCTCTTCTGGCTAGCAATCTCTTTCTGCATATTTTGCAGGTTTTTAAAAACTGAACAATAGGTGTTGTCAAGCCCAGGGTAAAACCAGCAGCTTTTTGGTTATGAATAACATGCCTTTTGTTGAAATTTCATTAGCAGCTGTGGCTGTCGGCAGCTTTTTTTTTTCGTGGCATTCATAATGCACCCACACAATGGCATCATGCAATGTGTTCTGTCTGGCTCCCATTGCCTATCCATGCCTATTATTTATTAACTAATAACAAAACAATGTCCAAGGTTTCTAAGCATGTTCTCATTTTAAATACCTCCATGTAATTGTGATTCTTTTCTTTGCCTCTTTCTTGAAAGAATTTGACCAGTTGTTGTTAGCCTAGTTAGACTTGTTTAGATTATGTAAATGTAAATGATTACATTAAAAAAAAAGTGATTCATGAACACCATGAGGGTTCATATTTCAATTGACCAAGTCTCCTCTGATGCCCTTTGGTTTAAAGATTTCTGCATTACAATATTGCCAAAGAACAGCATGCTCTGCCATGGGTGTAATGTGGATGCCTGCAGGAATCAATGGAAGAAATGTAATATTCTTCCTGAGCTCCCGCAGATAATCACCCCAATATATTTCAAGCTTGTAATTTCAGTGTATGACACAAGAATCCAATATTAGTTGCAAGGAGATTGTGGGAGCAATGAATTCATTATGGCTATTAAACAAAAAAAAAAAAGCTGTACAACAATGGAGCACTTTCCTCTTTCTCAGTGGTCAAAAGGAACATACCTTTATGGTCTTAGAATGACAGACATGAGAAAGTTATCATTCATTCAGTCACAATGAAGTGCCTGAAATTTTTGGGGGTTATCTTTCTTCTCTGAGAACTTTACTGTACAACTTTCTTTTTTTTTTTTTTTTTTTTTTTTNGTTTTTTTTTTTTTTTTTTTGAGTTATTAAGACATGTGAATCTACTTAATAATGCTATCAACCAATTCTGGTGCCAATCTAACCGTGTTCTTTGGAAAGGCCGTGCTTTCCCTTTTCCCACCAAAAATCATGATGTAGCTGCTCTTCAGATCTCAAAACGAGGCGAGAGAATCAATGTCATTGCCATGTACTCCATGCTCCATGTCCCTAGGGTCATCTGGGCCACACCCCTCTATCAAAGCATACAAAAACAAATATGTTGTCATGGGGGTGTTAGGCATAGTGGCCTATGCCTAGGCCTAGCCCCTTTTTTTTTCAGGGTTTGGAGGCATTTTTGAATATGTGGAGGAGGCATGGCCAAGCTAAAATGGGGAGTTAAATTGCTCTTTAAGAAAACATTACCTTTCACTGTTAAAAGTAATTCATATACCTGTACTCAGAAGAATTCAAATGCTACACCCATAAATTTCTAATCTTAATATGTCATTCTGTTGGAGCAGCAGGCCTTTCTGTTTGGTCCAACTATACTGAAGCAGCCTGTTTAAGAGAAACATTTAAATTACATTTTTGAAACCTTGGATTTAAGTTACATACTAGCCTTGACTGCAATAGATTTACTCCAACTAAATTCTATCTTCAGGTGTATGTATGTCTGCTGAGGAGGAGTCTTCCCTGTAAGGTCTTTTAGTATGATCCATCACAGAATTCCTACTTTCCAGTTTATTGACGTTACATATTCAGAGAATTAAAGTTGACATTTTTTTGGAGCCGTCATTGTACTGCACTGTACATTTGATTTTTTTGGATATTATTTGCTTTTTAAGCTTGGGATGTGCTGCTTTATTTACAGCAAACTTTGCTATTCTGAAAAGTACGTATGGTCATGAATTGTGACTGAAGTAGCACTTCCTTTTATCTCTTTCCAGTATTATTGAAGATACATCTAAACTCAGCGGTGAAATGAATTAATTTTATCTCTATATGAATTAGTCTGAGTTTCATTTAAAAAAAAAAACGGAAACAAACAGCAGGAGCAATGATGAGCTGAAAGTTTTATTGGAAAAAGGGAGATGTGACTTATTTGAAAAGGAAAGGGGCTTTTGTAAAACAATAGGTCATGTGAAATTGTACTGCTGAAATTCTGGTATAGAGAAGACTTTCTTCCCTGAGTTAGAAGTGTTGAGCAATAAATGATTACAGAACCTGTGTCATGTTAAATTCACAAAGCATTTGTTAAACATGGACTCAAAAGGTCAGTCGTGGCTCAGGGTTTGGGGAAGAGATTGTATTTGTGACCAGGGATCCATATCAGCTACCAAACTCTGTCAGCATCCAGTAACCTTAAGGTCAGACATGCGTCCCCTGTCAAAGGTTGATCCCTGACAACTTGGCTGACCTGCTATCTTCAACATATAACACTCAGCTCCATGTCACGTCCGGGAGATATCGAACACTTAATAAAACTCATGGTCCAGGGCTCAAATGTCACCATCCTAAGCAGCGCCCTGTCAATACCTCCCTGACCTTTCTCCGTTTACCTTTGTAGGGTATCAGACTTGGTGGTAGAGAATGGAAGGCATACAGAGGAGTCATGCTGTGCAGAAGGAAGGGCAAGGTTGTGGGTGGTAATGGTCACAGTTGCGGCATATATATGAAGAAAACGAGCATGACATTAGGAGAAACACAGTATATAAGACCTGAAATAAGTCATTCTCAGTCTCTTGGCAGCTGCAGTATGACTCCTTCATGGATATAATTATGACATATTCACATTTCTTCCTACAATATGTGTATGACTAAATGTTTTAGCCATCAATCCGGTCAGTGCTGTTGCACTATAATAAATTCAACAAAGAAAAAAATGCAATTGCAAGCAAAATTGTTAAATTTTTTTAGTGTTATGTTAGCAGAGAATCCAATTATCTAAAATGAAAATGAAATGACTGCTTCCATGCTGCAGAAATGAAATGCAGAATGGAACAGGCCAAACTGAATAAAAGCTTATCTGTTCCTCTTTGAGAGATCAAGGAGGTCTCACTCTACTTTTTTCTGTCTATTTATAGTGATTGGCTTGGCGGGCTCATTTCAGTCAGAATAACTTTATTCAGATACTAAAAAAAATGAACAGAAGTTTGTCCAGGTGGTGTCGGTCACAATGGCCACTGGCCTATGAACAAAGTACATCCTGACACACAAACACACACAGTGCAGGAGGAGCAAAGCAGTCAAGGGATACATATAGGTTATTTGGATTTTCCTGACAGGTTGATGCAGCCTTTCATAGTTCATTTAACACTGTCAAAACAAAACTGCATTTGACCTCAGATAACTGTCTCACTAATTTTCTCTATGTGATATTCGCAGTGCAAGAAGGTTTTGTGACAAAGGTAGCCTGTTATCCATCTATGCATAGTATCTACAGGAGGTACACAAAGTAATATAATGACTTTGGGAGGGAGGCCAAACAATTATTTATTTATCAAGCCCCTTATATCTGTCTTATCTTGTAGTTTGTGACTTGACTAGACTTGTGACCACTGGTGTTCTCCTGATTGAGTTTTTCTAAGTCATGTTGGCATGATTTCCCAGACAGTTTTTAAAACGGTGCCAAGGAGGTTATGTTTTCTCCAGTGCATTTGTCAGAAGGATATCTCAAAAATTAACAGATGGATTTCAATGAAATTTTATAGGGTCAGGGAAGAGTTGGGATGATTTTGGATTGGGATGATATGGATTGGGATACACATCTTGGATTTCTTTTTCACTTCCTTTAAGGTCTATTTTCTATGATGGCACTATCAACAGGTATAATTTATCCATCTGGATCTAGCTTATTAAAATATATGCGTCGCTGTACATGATCAAATAAGTCTAGAAATTTGCAACAACTATCAAGGTGTAGCTAAGATAATATTGCTTCAGCAGTATCAAATGCTTTTGAAACAGAAGAAGATGATAATCAGAATACCATTGTACTATGAATTGAAAAAAAAAAAAAAAAAANAAAAAAAAAAAAAAAAAAAGAACTAAATCAGAGGACTGATGGGCCTTGGCAATATTATAAGCTCTCTGAGTGAATGCTATTTTTTTATTTATTTTTGTTAGAAATGGACATGTAGTTTGGGCTGAGATGATCTGGCTGCTGTGTAGCTGTTACAATTGTTGCTCTGAACAACAATTTCTTCTGTTACTGTTGCTTTGAAATTGCACATATCAAAGTATTGACTGTCAGACCCTTTTAGAGCTCACCTGTGTTTCTAATTGGCATTTAGCCTGATATGACCTACAGTTCTTGTCATTCTTTTTCTTCAGAGGTCCATTTTCATGAGCTTTTTATATTATTGTCTTCTTTCATCAACTATATCTATCCATGTCTTTCATTATTGAAAGGGTTTGTGTTAAATGATCAACATTTTTTTCTCTTCATCTCTTTGTATTTTCCATTATGAGAAATAACACATAAAAGCCCTTTGAAATCTGAGATAGTGGAAGACACTGATTTGACCAAGGACATAAAACCAGTAAATAAAAGCTTTTCAACTTGAAAATTTAAGCAAAAAGCAGAGTAGTTAATCCATTTGATTCCATGCTGTTCTACTGCTACAACCCCAGTTTCCACTACAAATTGGATCTGGTGAATAAGATAAAGAGCTTAAAGGTTTCCAAAGGTTCATCGTGATTTAAGAGAACAGAAAGTATTGTCTTCACCTACTGCTCTGTCTCTCGCTTTCTTGGTGGCATCATTAAGATAGTGAAGATTATAGCCATGTGGGATTAATGGACACTCTTGCTCGAGAACAAAGATGGTCCAGGAACCCAGGATTCCAGGTAATGAAGAAGCAGCATGAGTTATGAGTCCATGCAGGGCCAGGCAGATATATTTGGAGTGCAGGTGTAGATACTGTTGACTTATCAACCCTGCAGGAATGACTGACTGACTGAAACTGTATCTACAGTCTATACGCTGCTCTTTCAGTGAAGACCATACAAACTAATCCTTGTGTGATTTTGTCTTTAATGGACAACACCGGTGATTTTGCATATTTACCCCCAATAAATGCTACACATTTTACTGCCAACCTTTTTCCAAAATATAAAACCATATTTTAGTATTTGTGTTATTGTGCCAAATCTCCTAATCTTTCAAAATGAAATGTTCAGGTGATACAACCTCCTTAAAATTTGGTGTTTCGCCTACTGACCTTGCACACGATTCTAGAAAACATGGCTGTTTTAATTTCTAAGTAAAATCAGTCTTTTCCTATATATATAAAATGAGTGTACTAGTGTTACAGTATTGCATAACACTGTTTTATGAATATGAGCCAATGTCTTCTAAGTCAACATTTTACAGTTTATCATAATCCCCCCCAAGTCCTCTTTGTAGCCACAAAAATCCACAGCCTGAAGTAACCTGGTCAATATGGTCATATTTACATTGGACAAAGGAAAACGTCATAGTCATTAGAGCCTTTTCAGACAGAGAGCTCATTAATCTGCACTGCCAATTCAAAGATATTAGATATTCTCCTCAGGTAAACCTCCAGGAGGTCATTTTTGCAGTAGAGGTGAGGGCACTTTCATGTCACCTAGCCTGACACAAATTAATTAATGAACTGTTTAATTAAAAGCATATACTGTGCATGTGTGTGTATGTGTGTGTGTGTGTAGGAGTGTGGATTCACAATCTAGCAATCACGAGGCACCTGACAGACTGTACAAGCCCAGAGGAGATGGAGCGTGACTGGCTCCGACACCTTTATGTGGTGCATCATGCCAAAGGTTGCACCTTCTCTGTCCTTCCTCCATCGCACAAGTAGACTGAAGGAGGTTCTTAACACGTGGCATGGAACATTACACGGGCCATTGGTTCTGTCTGAGCAACCCCAGGATGTGTGTCAGTTGTCCTAAATTTTGCCCTTGTATTATAAAACACAAATTTAATGTTAATCTTTTTCTGTTTTCTTTTGTAAAGCTTTACATGGCATTATCTGGTTATTTTAAGGTGCTATATGGGTGCCAGTCCTGCAATTTGTGAACAAAACCCTTGTTATTGTACAACTTTAGGGGAACTAGTGAATATGTTTTACGAAGTCTTTAAATCTTGTTCAAATTGATTCGTAACAGCCTCTCTGAATAATCCAAGAGGCAAAAAAGTGTGTCATTTCCAGACTTGAACTACGTTATGGACAGCAAATGGCTGAGAAGAGATGATGAAATCTCATCACTCACCAAACTGCCCCCCCCCAATTTATTGGATATCTGAATAGAGTTCATGAGATGAGACTGAAATAGGATTTGGCAGGACTCTTGTCCATTTCATTTTGAAGGTTTGTTCTCTTTGACTAAGCTGTGAGAAATCAGGCCAATCCACACAACTCCACTTTACATCGGAGGAAATATACAAAACGGTAGAATGGGATTTCAATCTACGCATATCTGAAATCAACAACAACATGTTTTCTCCTTCCTAGTACTCACCACTAAGAGCTACTGCACAAACATGCTCAAATATGCATCCAGCAAAAAAACAAAAACCAAAAAAAGACAAAAAAAAAAAAAAAAAAAAAAAAACATTAAACAAAACACCACAGCAGGAGCTCAGGGCATAGCTTAATTGATATGCAATATAATCATCATGGCAGGTGAAGAGCACACACACCCAAGAGAGTGACAAAGAGAGAGAGAGAGAGAGAGAGAGAGAACAAATATTTCCTTCTACGGATCTTCCTAGTAAAGNAAGAGAGAGAGAGAGAGAGAGAGAGAGAGAGAGAGAGAGAGAACAAATATTTCCTTCTACGGATCTTCCTAGTAAAGCTGAGCAGTGTGTTCCCGTCTTAGCAAGAAGCAACTTGAGCCACTTTCTGATATCCATATTTACCGGTATAGCAAAATTAGCTAACTACAGATGTGTGCATGACAGAGTCCCGCACGTACAGTGTATAATCCCACTTAACGTACTGTGGTTATGTAGTTACGTAAATGGATGCCCAGTGATTACGTTTAATTCTTTGCCCTTTCAGAATAAATATTCTGAAAGGGCCAAACAGATTTGTATATTATTTTTTAAATTGTAAAACCATCAATGGAAAATTAATTTGAAATTAACCAGAATGTCTATGGGCGGGCCGAGCAATCTGATTGGGCAGGTCCAGCCCACTCGGGCCCACCCAAAACAATGGGGTCTGTGTCAGTGGACAATTAAAAGCTGTACATTGGCCAACCTGCACCCAAGTTGCGCTGAAATTTGATCCCACATACTTACTTATAAATGCGATTAATTAACCAGGGGAAAATATATATGATAACTTGAATATTAGACTTTGCATTAGAACCCTAAAATAATTCTCGATCGTATAGTACTTTTCAAGTTGTGGCTAAAAAGCCTCACAGTTTCTTCCCTTGTTACAGTCGCAGGCTTTCTGGAGGCAAGCACCCTTCTGGGGCTGCAGGCTCTGTGTCATCGCTCATCAGGGACACCAAAAGCTCAGGATGTCTTAGTAGTTCATTTAAAAGAGAGTTCCATTGCACATCGACTTCTTTTATTTCATCCTGCTTTAATATTGTCAGATCCTTTTGCCCTTCATGCCTCAGTAGAGAAAAAAGTACGTTAAGTCACAATGATCATGTAGTTGAGTGCAACTTACTCCACTGAGAGTTCTTTCTGCCTTCACTTTAAACAGTGTGAATGCAAATTGAGTGAAAGCAGAGGACTAAGTGTAAGAATGTGATATGAATATCAATATCCTTGTTTTTTTTTTAACTCATAACACTGATGGTCATCTGCTGCCAATGAACCAGACTCAATTCTCCTGTGTCCAATTCAAGCAAATCCATGTAACATAATTCCTGTCCGCTGGCTGCAATGTTAATATTCAAAGTAATTTTGGAATTATAAATAACAGAAAAATCAACTTTAAATATGATGAGAGCATTAGCAGTGTTTGGTGGACACATTTCTATAATCGAGTCTCTCTGGAGGACATGTAACAAGGTACAGGAGACTGTAGTTATCGATTTGTTGTTAGGTAAGGTTTTTGGTCTTCTCTTTGATAAATAGCAAGCTTTATATTAATTGTGTTTGAAGGTTAAAGTGTGTAATCGTACTGGGATATTTCAGGGGACTCAGGCACGATTTAGTACTGTGTATCGTGTGTTTTGGGGTTGATAGGTTAATGTTAGGTTTCTGTGCGTTTTCACCTGCTAGGCCTGTTCAATGCTGGGTTGGTGCTTAACCACTTCACATTTACATCCACATGCTTAGTGTGTCTTCTTTCAGCAGAAGCCTCTAATTATACACTCCATCCATATTGAACACCACTCAGGAAGGAGCCCCAATACACACAAACCAGCCAAGAGATGGGATTTTGCCTGCGTGATAAGGACCATTTGTCTGTGCACTTTACTCACTAATTTACAGTAATATCTTTAATATTTGCTGAGTTTTATACTTTCAGATGGTATCATATGTACTGACTGAAGTACGTAATGTGAGGGTTAAAAGTGGTTTTACCAATGATCTTATGATGCTCATATGGGTTATGTAACACTAAGCATGATTTTGATGCTTTACAAATGAAAAAAATTATAATTGTGTAGGTTAACTGGGGGTTAATTTGGTTTAAGAGTTTCTGACACATTTACATATAGGCATTGAAATACTGTACAAACAATAGTTTTATCTAGCCACATTATCTGACAAAAAAAAAAAACAACAAAAAAATATATATATATTTGATATATTTGGGATATATTTGGTCATTGGGATATAGTGAGAGCGCTGGGATGATGCTGATTTCATTTTGTGATTCTCAGATGTGTTTTTATAGCCAGAAATAATTTTCAAATTTAGTGGCTCTGAATTTATATCAATTTATTGATATAAATAATTTATAATATAATTTATAATATTTACAATTTATCAATTTATTTATATTTTTGCATCTTTATTCCACCAAGTACCTGAATTTTGGGCTATTTATTCTCAGAAACAGTAGCTGCAGATTATCACAAATGTGAGATGGGCTTAAATTACATCAACAACCAGAAGAACTCTGTCTCCAATAAACAAAACCACCAGCCATTTCATTGTGACTTTAGACTCAATACATACTTAGAATCAAAACACAGCCAATTAGGATAAAGAAGCAGACCTGAACAGCATCAATAAGCAAAGGAACGTTTCTCTTGAGTCCAATTAGCTGTCACGCATTCCAATGTGGTTACAGAATCAATAGATATAGGCAATCAAAAATAGTTGGACAGGGCATCACTGGGCAGGAAATTCTTTCCTGAGGTCGATAAGCGACCGCAGAAGTCAGACTGAATAAAAACATTTGACAGTAAACCTCCCCCCATCAGGAAAGGAGGAGGACTTCATTTACACCTGATAGAACACCTGATTTAAAAAAACAAAAAACAAAAAACAAAAAAAACACTGGCTCTGCTGCGGTGTATAATGGTAGCCAACACTTAAAAAAATACCATTTTCTCCTACAAGATGTTATTTACCTGTCAGTGTCCTTCAGCTTGTGTCTTTTGTGGTTACACCTGCCTGCACACCTGCCTGAATAAAGATTATTGATATAGAATCTGCAAAGGAAAATTCAGTGCTGTTGAGATGACAGATTTGAGTGTTTGCCAGTTTGGGTTATTATTGCGTAAATCATATCTCAGCATGGCCTGGTTATTGTAGAGGACATCCAATATCCTTTGCATTTTATTTGGGCAGCTAGTTTGTCTTACCTACGCCAAATACCTGCAATATGTCAGAGCAATGTGAATCAATAGATATTTGGTGATCAAGATAAAGACAAACACAGAAAAAAGAGGTGGATTAATTACATATCAATTAACAAGAAACTCTCTCATGATCACTCATGTCATTGTGACTTCAAGATCGCTAGATATAGATATTGGAGAAGGTTATTTTTTTCATTCTTTTTTCAAATTAGTGAGATGGACTGTTATCATCTGGGAAAGAGGCCAAGTCCTTAAGTGACATCACTAATCAATAAGAAGCATATCCCAAGTCCAGTGAGCTATGATACATGTCAATGCATCTTCAGGATCAATAGACAATAGATTGTATTCATGAACAGCAAGTAGTGTCCTAAAGGTTAGAGAAGAGAGCTTGTGACAGAAGGGTCTCTGGTTCAATCCCTGAACTGGCAGGAGAAATCAGGGTTGGAGAGGTGAATGAGCAGCACCTGCCCCNGTTCAATCCCTGAACTGGCAGGAGAAATCAGGGTTGGAGAGGTGAATGAGCAGCACCTGCCCCTCCCCCATTATCACCACTGAGGTCCCTTGAGCAAGGCACCTAACCTCCAAATGCTCCAGTGGAGCTGATCAGTGACCAGTAGAGACGTCTGTGGTTGTACTGGGCAGCTTCCTGGTGTGTGTGTGTGTGTGTGTGTGTGTGTGTGTGTG
>VXCM01003001.1:60911-92907 GCA_014773175.1 Lucifuga dentata | reverse complement strand
AAAAAAAAAAAAAAAAAAAAAAAAAAAAAAAAAAAAAAAAAAAAAAAAAAAAAAAACCAACAACAGCTAATTAGGAAAGTGGGAGGAGTTAGTGACATCACCAACTGAAAAGACAATTATATCTAATGAGCTGTATGCAACAGCAAAAGCCAATCAGTAAAATATTTTTCAATGAAACACGTGCTACACAAAAAGATTTCTCAATAATGAGAAATAAATTCCTGAATTCCTTTTACCGCTTGTGGTATTCCACTCGCATTCTTCTTCATTTGTCTGCAAATGAGCTCTAACAAGCCTTATTCAGAAACACACTATCAGCTCACACTGTTAACTGGCTTAGACATAAGCAAGCCTTCCTGCTCTCTGTCGTGTCCAACCACAGTTTGAATGAAAAATTGTTTCAATAAGATTTGTTCCGCAATATCAGCAGAGTTGAGGATGCTACAAATTAGGCCAAAACTGTGTTTACAGTAAATTAATGAAAATATCAGCACTGGATGCAAATGAGAAACATAAACAGAGAGAGGAAAAGGAAAACATATCGACTGGCATTATATAACAAACTTATATAATATATTTTAGACAGAGCACATTTTTGTTGTTCAGAATAGTTTGCTTGAAGAGAAATAGAATTTTCCTGCTTTTGTTGTGGCACTTTTCTGCCGTTTTGGTTTTGTTGCACTTGACATTTAAAATGATTTAACCTAAATTAGGACTGTATTTAAAGATGACTCATGTCAGGTGTTTTATTGGAGCTTGTAACACAAACTGAGAGAGCGAGAGCGAGAGCGAGAGCGAGAGCGAGAGAGAGAGAGAGAGAGAGAGAGAGCGCCTCCAGACAGAATTGTCCTGGTGAGGTGTAGGTTGGGTACAGAGATAGGTTTTCAGCCTGAAGCCTGGGGGTTCTGTCGGGACCAAAGTGTCACTAAAACAGAGAGGATCAGGACTGCAACACTTTCAAATGGCTCAGGGTGTCAGAGCATTGACATCACTTATGATGAAAACAAAACCTCTCTGACCTTACAATAGTAGGCTGTGTGTGTGAGTGTGTGTATGTGTGAGTGTGTGCATGCATGTGTGACAGAAAGCATGTGAGGTAATGTGGAGTGGCGTTGTGAGTGCACTCGAATGGCTGCCACCTGTCATTTCTGCTAGTCTCAAGCATGGCTATCACAGAGCAGAGGAAATGAGGCAATAAGGTACATTGGTTTAACATAAATCAATAGTGTTTTGGCAGTGTGAACACTGTAATTTGGTGTGGATCAACATCACAAGCCTAATGCGACATTAAAGGCCAGGTTTGGACTATGGACTGTGTGCACAAGATGGCTGACACTGTTGATTTAAAAGGCTGATTGTTCTCATTCTGCAGAATTAACATTACATGTTTGCAAGATGAAAGACCAACAAAAATTTCGGGGACAGTATTGTCAAACTTTTGTCAGGTCAGCAGAGAAATTACAGAAGGTTTAGAGTAGAATCTGATCAAACACACTGGAATTTAACTACCATCTCCTTTGGCTTTGCTCTCGTCTCTTTTGCTTTTGTAAAGTAAAATGTAGATCTCCTCGATGTCATCTTCTTTGTTTACACTTCTATGTGAACTTGGAAGTCGTTTTTAAAGAGGCAACTTAACGCCAAATCCACTTTGAAGTTATTAAGCTACATGTGAAGCTACTTAATAATGCTGTCAGTTGATTCTGGTGCTACTCTTTAAGTATTCATTGTAAAGGCTTCGCTTTCACTTTTTCCACCCAAAATCACGATACAGCTGCCCTCCAGATCTCAAAATGAGTGTAGTGGCCCAACCCCTGTTTATCAGAATCTAATAGCAATTTTTTCATTTTTTGAAAAGTGAAGGAGGAGTGGTCAAGCTAAAACAGGGGGATTAAGTGGGTCTTTAGGTATTCTGGTTCAAACCAAATTTATATTTCAGCCCTTTATATTGCCCCCTGCTGGATACAGAACTTAAACCTCCATATTGACATACAGAATGTGAGCAACGCTGCGTAATTCACGTCAAGTATAAACCTTGTATAATGCCCTTCCATATGTGAGGTTGTTGCTCTAACCTATGTATTCAATGCAAGAGGAAACACTACTGCAACTGTATTTTTCTGTATAGATAAAAAGCCCTGATGCATGCACACACACACGCATACACACTACTACATGTCCAGCTCCTGCTCCTCATTAGTCAGTTTTCGGGTCAATAACAGATGTGTCTACTCTCCCTTCAGGGCATGCTTGAAGAGTGGAAAGAAGGATGCTATTTGAAACTTTAGCTCCATCAGCACCAGCCATGACTAGCAGATATGGAAGTTGCTTTAGATGTAAATGCCTGCCATCTGCTGTGTTGAGGAAAGTTTGTCCTGAGAAAGACTGGGAGCCATTATATTTAGCCAAGACTGTGGGGGCCTGGAGAGGGATCGTTTGAAGGTGGTGTGTGTGTGTGTGTCTTTGCATGTCAGGCCTGTGTATTCTAGCAGTGAAGATGCCTTATTTTTAGAAATTGGTATTTGGCAGGTATGCCTTTGCATCATGGTGACTGGTGAACATATGCATGGCGCTTGAGTCATCAGTCTTGAGTGGGTGGCTCTCAAGTAGAGTTGTGTGAAATCTCCTATGGATGTGAAGCACAAGAAAAACCTTGATGCATGTAGACTTTTGCACCTTAGACCTCATACAGGTCTAAATAAAGCAAGGTTCTGTCATATTGTAGGAATGCCAACACCAATCCAGTGTAGAGTGAACTGCTTGACTGACTTGAGACAATTTCAGGCAGTTTTTATATACAGTACGCTTTGTCAGGTACAAGATGCTAAGAAGTAATCCCATAATGAAGGACAAAACTTACTATTACAGCAACCATAAACATCTTTTATGGACATTGCTTGGCACCTGTTTTCTTCAGCTGTCTGCATTTCCAGAGTGCCAAAAAGAAAACTAATCTCAGAAACTAATTAGCGAATTGGCCAAACGCAACAAAAAGAACATTACATGACTTGGAGTAAATGTATTTATTTTTTGCTCATCTGTAATTAGGAATGCTCCATCCATCCATCCATCAAGTCTCTATACCACGTTTCCTGCACGAGGCAAGTTAAAGGTCCATCCACACATTAGAGGCAATGTACAACCTACAGGCATTTGGACTGTGGGACGGAACCTGCAGGCTGCTGCTGCTGCATATCAAATGTGTTTCCACATCTAAAATCCCAGATCAGATGTTTTCCTCGCTATAATTTTAACAAGCTTATTTTAGAGGCTTTCCTAACATATCTGGTGTAAGTAGAGCTGTAATTTGTATAAGAGAGGGCGTACAGTTATTTATAGATGATTCATTCTCACTTGCAAGCCTTTGTAAATGTGTATTGTCTAAAGAGCCCTATTAGCCTTCCTCTGTCAAGTGCAATGATAATGTAGAATGTTAAGGGCACAATGTATTTTCATACAAAAATAGGCACAAACAAGTAGTGCAGACATAGACATGCATGAAAATATAGGCAAATGTACACACAAAATAACCCAAACATAGATCTTTTTAATTTGAGCCACAACAGCAAGATGGGGTTGTTTTGAGAACATGATGGTCCACAGCTGAGTCCCAAATCTGTTCAGCACTGTGTTTACTGATCGTATTCCCTCCAGCAGCTAATTCTTTATCAGCAATGCAAAGTGCTGCCAAAAAGCTACAGGCATAAATCCTCCAAAAGAATGAATAGCTCAGGTTTGTCATGACATGATTGTCGAACCATGTGCCTCTCTTAGAGGGCTAAATGAGGTTAGATGATACAGTTAGTGGGAGTAAATTAAACAAACCTCAAGACAGTCCTTGATATGACACTTCTAGAAAGATCTGAATTACCATAAAGATAGTAATGTCAGCAAAGGGGGGGGGGGGGGGGNGGTATAGGATGGAAATGTATGCAGAAGAGGCCAGTGTAAAATCAATGTGTTGGGCATTGAGAAGAAGGTGCACGAACACCTTGTTTGTGTCTGTTACATTCCACCCCCACCAGATTTATTGCCTTTGTCATCCAAGGGTTTCTGTCCACCTATTTGTTCCCACTCTACATTGAAAATATGGATATGCTCACTTACACGTGTGAGCCTGTCATATTTCTCTAATCGCAAACAAACACAGCCCCAAGCTGCATCGCAACCCCATTAAAAGAACATGATGCAATTTGGATCAAATGTTGATAAGAAGCAACATTAGCTCACCCATAAGGGAACCATTCACGCTGACACCATGTGCATTGTGCCTGGCACGCTATGCACTCTCGGTTGTGTAACCACATCAATTGAGGGGCAATTCAGGCTTTCCTGCAGGACAATTTAATCCCCATTTTTCAGGAAGGGTAGAGTGCTTCCTCCTGCAAAATCTAATAAGCTGTGTACTGCTCCAAGAACTACCCCCCCCCACTCCCACCCCACCCCACAGCAGCGAGCTTAGAGATATAAGGCTGTGTAACGATCAAAGGCCAAACTTGCTTTAAAACTTGCTGGAGAAAGAGAGGAGAGTGCACTGAAGCTTAACCTGCGTCCACATTTCACAGTGGCTGGAATCATTCTCGTCACTTGTTAGAAACTGATGAATTTTTTAAAATTCAGACATTAAATCATTTTTATAAAGGTTTTTCCACTGTTATTGATTTATGCGGTATTGTTATTTATCATTAGAGCTCACATTTCGTTGATTTCCAAGAATTTTAGCAGCAAACGAGATATTAAGCTTGATATTATTGTCCTCTGCCTGCGTTTACATTCACCCACATTCTACACAAATGGACATTTTTACCTCACTGAGCCGTATATCTCATTACATCACGTCTCCAAGCAAAATTAACACTTGCTTAAAGTTGTTTAAAACAATTATCTGGCCAGAGATGCTGCAGCTCAGAGGCAAATGCTTGCCAAAATCCTGCTTTACACTTTCTATCTCGCCCACACTTATCTCCTCTGCTCTCCCCTGATTCTACCTGCCTAATCCTCTTTCTTCTGCCCCCTGCTACCCCATCTTCTCTCTTTGTCTCTACCTCTTTCTCTCCTCTCTCATTATCGCTCTCTTGTGTCTTGGCCCGGACTTGTTCTCACCGTTTTGGTATTGATTGGAGGCTTCCTCTTGGGCGTGGGCTTGCCTGTGTCTGATCTAACGGAACGGAGATTTGTTCACATTTTTTCTCCGTGCCCCTGATGGGATTTTCTTCAAATGTCTCAGCACCCAATGTTGAGTTTCCTTGATGAAAACCCATAACCATCTGTTTGCTCTCAATTAAACTCTGAATGGATGGCATTTCCCTCCATTGATTGAGCTCTGGCTCAATCTGGCTCTTTGCATGTTAGGTAGAAATGTTTGTTTCCATTATGTTAATTGCATTATGAAAATGTTAATTTCCACGCCTGTACAGTCAACACCTACGCAAATCTTAACTAATGCACTCGAGCCAAAATCCTGCTTTTGTTGCCATATATTGCCATACTTAAAACCTGCAACCACTCTTGCCATATACCTTGGACACCATAATCTCCACCTTGACAAAAAAAAAAAAAAANAAAAAAAAAAAAAAAAAGTTTTTGTTCCATTAGATGTACATACACGAACTCACACACCACATATATTTCACTTCATCCACAGTTTTTCCATACAGTCAGGAGTGAAAAAATTAAAGAGTAGTTGTGAGAAAATGCCCTACAGGCAGTGCAAGATGTGTAGCATTAAATATTTAAAGCCATGCGGATGATGCTGTTAGGCCACAACAATGCAAGACAAAGATGCATGCTTTGCATCAAAAGATGTTTTATTTCCACTATGATGCTACTGTTGACTTTGTGACACAATTTAAAAGGTTATTTCAGAAAGATGCACTCTGATTCGATGATTGTAATGACTGTTTTTGTTTTGTTTTTTTTTAAATAGGAAAGATCTAGTGAAAAATCAGTGAAGTGTGGAAAAGAGAAGAGAGTGACGGAGAGATGGAGAATAACTCAAGTGGGGTGATTTAAGAAACAGCAAGGTTACTGCCTGATAAACCTATATTTAACCCTGTGATGCATGCAGCTCATTTGGAATCAGGGTGAATGATTTATTCTAATTTCTTTGTTTGCTGTTGCTATCAAGAGAATGTTCTTCTGTGAAAATTGTCGTGTTTTGTACACTGGCAGGAGGCGTGCTGATATTTGCGGTGTTTGTGTTCCTGTACTTGGCATATTAAAAAGTGCAAGAGGAAACTGCTCATTTTTAGATGACTGAACTATAGTGCGCAGGCAGTATTCTCAGAGGCCCTTGTGCTGTCATGCCATTTTCATGCTCCTGCTGTGAATGACAGGATTATGACATATCAAGCTGCGAACAATATACCTCCGTTTTCTTAACTTAAAATGTGTGATGTGATGATGTGCATTCAGACTCACTAAAAAGTCATTGTTAAAGTTTTGTTCTGCAATTATTTATTCGAGCTTAGTCTGATTGTGCTGAACTTCAATGGGCACAGTTTCAATTTGCACCCGTATGCCATCTTGTACAAAACTGATGCAAAATGTACTGAAAAATACGAGTGTCAATAGTTTCAACAGTTTCCTATAATTTCCGTTCATATGCAACTACTGTGCAATAGTGATTTACATTCATTAGTAACATTATGTGCCACAGCAGAAGGGGTTCTGACATACATAGAGGAAGCTGTACGGCATGCATGGATGCTTGTACTTAATCAAGTACTTCAGTTGCAAACCTTAAAGGAACATACCAGTCATTTGTTTGACCCCAATAAATACAACCCAAAAATAAATAAAAAATTAGGACCTGATTTAGTCTGGTGGTAAATGTTGGCAGTATGAAATATGAGTGATGTTTTAAACTGTATTTGCCTCATGTGTGAGCGATCAATAAATTTTATATTTAAACCAACTCAGTTGATCAGTCAGTCAAACATTCTAATGGCATTGTGACTCTTCCTCAAGCGCCAACCACTATATTCTCTCTCTCTCTCTCTCTCTATTTATGTTTTCTGGTGTGCAATGAGCATCAAGGCTTCATAGTGCCACCACTGAGGCCAGGGTCGGATTGGGATCTTAATTTTTCCGGGAATTTAGTGTCTAGCAGGAGAGAGGGGGTGNGGTATAGGAAGGCCAGACAAAAATGCAAATGATTCCAGGGGTGAAGAAATCCGTAATTCTTCTGTTTCTCCGCGCCACCCTTTCTCGTTTTAAAATCCATTTTTCACCTAAGCGCCAAGAAAATTATGAAAGAAAAGAAATTATGTTTGCTTAGTTTAAGTTAATTTTAATTATTATATTGTGCAGTGAAAATGCCACCGGCCAACCCACCAATGGCTGCAGCCCACTGGGAAAAGTCTCACCTCTCCCGATAGCCATTCTACCCTAACTGAGGCTATTAACTGAAGCTATTTTTAATTTTGTTCAAATAGAAGTCCCACTCTTCAATTAAATACGTGAATAATGCTCTAATTTAAGTGGTGCAAAAAATTTCTGAAAAGGCATTTTCGTTTTCTACAACTTAAGACTTTGTTTTATTGCTCTTCATCTACATCTTTCTTCCAATCTGTAACTTTGAATGTAAAATCCTGCTGAACTTCCACATTTTGAAAACTGCTACACATCGCCTTCTAGCAACCAGAGTTTTAGCTTTGATTTGGAACTTAGATAGACTCGTAACATCAAGTAATCCAACTGTCCTCAATATTTCAGTCAATGCCAAAGCACAACGTCAGCACATACGCTTCAAATAAGTTAGAATTCTGCCTGTTTTAGTGCTCCATTTGCCCCAAAGAACACATTTTTGGACAACTAATGGGTAACAGCTATTTGACACTTAATTATAAAGCAGACAAGTGTTGCAGGGAAGTAGAATATAATGTCTATCAAAGTGAAAACGGGTTTTGAAGTGTGGAAGGGGGAGAGTAGAGAAAATGGGGAAAGCTTGGCCACAAAGGCAAGCCATCAGTCAGTGGCTTCATTTGTGGCTCACAGCTTACACCTGCCTCTCTCTCTCTCTCTCTCTCTCTCTCTCACACACACACACACACACAGCTCTCTGAACTGCAGCTGGAGGGCCATGCTGCACTTTGCTGAACTCTCATGATACTCACTGTAAGCCTGTTTCTCTCCTCTTCTGCAACCCTCAGCTCCCTCCCTTCCATCTCCCTTTTGTCACCCTTTGCTCCGTCAGTAAAACAGCTGTGTGCTCATTGAAAAACAGCCAGTGACACGCTCTCATTTTCCACTATTCACACAAATTACTGAAGATATCATACGCATTAAGGCTACTGAGATAAAGAGATGTGTTTGAAGTTATTTGCGAACTTGTTTGAAGTTTGTTAAAAGTATAATAGTACATCATCACTGTGGTTGGGTTTGAAGAAGCAGCTTATAAGAAAAGGGTACAAAAAGTACAGGCCCCTTTCCTTATCCCAAAATAACTTGTTTTGCCAAGTGGGCTGTGGCATTCAATTCTCTCTTCTCAACTGCTTACGGAAAGGGGAGCCCATTGAATACCTGATTTACTATTCCGTTTCGCATTGATTCCCTGCATTCATTGACATTCATGTATAAAAGACATGAATGTGAAATCGCTACCCAGGAGAGATGAGAATAATTCCAGCACTGTCGGTTGTTTTTGGGAGGGTCTGAGGCAAGGCTTTTAAGCGTATCAGAGACCTGAGGCTGGCCCTGCAGGGGTTGTGGTGGTCCTGCGGTTTCAAGTCAGTTTCCAAGACAAACACCAGTGGAATTACTCACCTTGCATTGACTGCTGCAGCACACATATCTGGTATATATGCTTTTATTGAGACATTCCTTCTTCTACTGATCTATGCCTGTTTTTGTGTGTGTGTGTGTGTGTGGTGTTGTATTGTAAACAGGAGCTGACTTTTACAGTGTATTGTGTGGGCTTATTGTGCTTGCGAATGCACATCGTATTGTGCCCTAGGGGTGATAACATCATGCAGTGCTGTATCCTCATAATCGCTTATTGATTCTTCTTTTGTCAGCAGAGTTATAATTTTTCCCCATCATGGGCTCCTTCTAGCACTGGTTACTGGGGACGCCATCCATGAAATGCTCCAAAACTTTGAGGGAAAGAGCCTGCAGACCCCACAGTATCTAATCTGGATTTTTGTCATGTAAAATATTAGAAAGGAATGTGCAGGTTTTATTTTTATTTATTTATTTTGTGGCCAAATTCCATCTTCTTCCTCATTTTGCCTGTTGTTGAACCAGAGACACATCCGGAAAATATGTGTGTGCAAATCATTTCTCCATATAGTATATAGCAAAACTACAACGTGATCTCAATAGTTAAAGATTTCTTTGCAATATCAAACATGGCAACACCATTTTGTAATTTCTGTGTTAGTTGTAAATGTATCAATTAGTCCTCTCTTCAGTTATATCTTCATTTTTAACAACAGTGTGCAAGACTTTAGCTTTAGATCCTCAAACTCTGAACTTGCAGTAAATAGAAATGAGAATCCCATGCACCTGTATAGATGCATGCACATAATTATGATGAGATTGTGTGATGATATTTATCATCTGTTATGTATTTTATTTATCATTTGACTGCAACCCTTGTTCACATTCATGGCAGTAAAGATTTGAATTGAAATGCATCTATGATGAAGAGCCTGACATGATTATCTGGAACTGATTTTAAAATGTAATTAAAACTGACATTCAGAATGAAAGAAAATTATGCATAAAAATGTCTGTTTTTAAAAGTATACTTGATTGTTTTGGATTGGTATTTGCTCTATAGACCTGGGATAGAGGAGATTCAATAGCTGTGTTGCATCTGCAACAAATTACAACAAATAATTGTGAAATGCAAATAATCAAGCTAATAAAGTAACGCTAATTAACAATTTAGAGCTTTTACTAAACAAGTTCTTCTGCAAAGCAAAAAAGCAGAAAAACCTCTAAAGGAAGAGAAAAACAGAACATTATTAGAATTAAAAAGTGTTAATAGTTATTATAAAAAATAGGATTATGTCAAAATTGTTAGAAAGGGCAAGAGTTCAAATCCATAGATATTGTTCCACATCAGGGAATTGTACAGATCTTCGTTCATGCTTTGATTTGCGTAGTATTAAAGGGTCGATAATCATGCTACAAGCCAAATTAAGTAATCATTAACACTTTAAATCAGTTCCACAACCAATTAACCAGCACAGGAAGGCTACATTTAGAACTCCTTGATCTTTATGAATGACACCAGACAGAAATGTGCAGCAGCTTTCCAAGATGCAGGCATAAGAAGGATTTTTGAAAAAGGACACAGTAAAGGGATATGCAGGCATCTAATCCAGGGGAAAAGAATGTGTGAGTGACATTCAATGAAGATATGTTCCATTTTTGAGCAAATCCTCACGACTGTGCTACATTTTTAACCTGCTCATCAGATGTAGTTAAAATTGCAATAAATATCCCCAGGCTCTTGGCTACAGGTGTGAAGTAGATTCCCCAGTTTGCTGTGGATAATATTTAAAGAGTCAGGGGGACCAAAAAAGAGCAATTTTTGATTTTTATTTATTTATTTATTTGAGAATGCTGTAGGGTGTTTTTAAACATCCAACTTTGGATGTTTACAAGGCAATGATGCAGATTGTGGATTCACCAGTCTTTAAAGGAAGAGTAGATGTAGGCATGAAACTTCCAATCTCCTTAACCAAGTAGTTTTAGCTGCCTACGCTTTACCATATATAAATACCTTTAATTACTCTCAGATAACAAAACTACAAAGCACTGACAATGAGCATGTTGCAAACATATGAGTATGAGCATACACTACAGGCCAGAAATTTGGCCACATCATTCTCCCACATCATTTTGTGATTAACTTGCTACACAATCTGGTAATGCTACTGCTCTGCAACCACCCCTATTCAGTAATGCTGTGGGAGTATTTTGGGGAAGAGAGATCTGGAGACTTGGTCCAAGTTAAAGGAATTAAGAAAGAATTACCATTCCATCCTTCAAAGACACACAATTCCATCCGGTTTACAAATTATTCATCAAAATTTCATTTTTCAACAGTACAACGATCCAAAACATTCATCAAAATTATGCCAAAATTGCAGCCATTCAAAAGACAAGCAAAAGGTTTTGAGAATTATGACTTGGCAGAGGGCAAAACCAAAGTCTGAGCCTGAAATGACTTCAAAGTGCTTTTATGTTGACAAATTGTTCTCAAAAGTTACATTTATTGACATTTATTTTATATATTTTGTCATTTCCTGTGCAATAAATTGTAAAACAAACAGTGCATTGATGATTTTTTTTTAAATCTGGGGGTGGCCTCAAACTTCTGACCTGTAGTGTACATGCTGTCAACCATGTTCATTATGAACTGTTTTATATGTTGATTAAAAAAAGTAATTCAGTAGAATTCAAGCAACCCCCCCCATCCCAAAAAAAAAAAAAAAAAAAAAAAAAAAATCAGCTTGGCTCTTGTAAAGTAGTTGAAAATTAACAAAATTCCATGTATACATTGTTCTGAGAGATACAGCAGATAGGTGAGGATGTAAATGTTTGTAATTATATTTTCAAAAGGTAGTGTTATAATTATTATAATTGTTTGTGGATGGGAAGTCAGTGAGGGATCATGTCCCTGTTGCTGTACAAGCAACTCTGAGCCTGATTTGTTCGCTGGGATCTGGGGCGTAGCGTGAACCTCTGTTGAAACTCCTTGTTGGCAGATGAAAAGCAGCAGCTGGTGACTCCATGTGAATCAAAGGAGGCACATGGCTGTCTACATGCTTCCACACCAGCACTGGGAGTTAGCAATGACAAGGAGTAGTAGTCCAGGGGGAATTAGCCAATCCAAACTGGAAATTCACAGTTTAAGATTCATCCTGGCATGAGCTGGAGTGTGCAGGTTGTGCCTAAATGTACAATAATATGCAGGGGACAGGAAAAAGATAGCAGAATCTCTCCTATAATTTTCATTTGGCGAACAACTAATCAGAAGGTGTCTCCTGTAATGCTGAAGCCCAAATTTAACTAGGTCTCCCTCAGATATATACACTATTTGCCTCTAGTGGATACACAAATCCCAAAATTCCAAATTATTCTGAATGTAGTGGATCTTCTTACTTTTGTTGTGCAGGTGAGCAGAAAGGAGAGAATCATTCACTCTAATGTAAAAATCAACACCTGGGATAAGACACACAATGGAGGCACTCAAACACCCACAACAGACGCTTCCAGCAGGATACAGAAACAGATGGGCACTTTGCATGGGCTTACAGGCAGCGATTACATTAGTGAGATGTTTTAATAGCTTGTTGTGATGGTGAGGTATTTGAAAGCCCTTTGTGTAGGTTCATGTTATTAAAAAAAACTGGCACAACACTGATCACCAGTAAACTGATTTTTTTTTTTAGTATACTTTAAAGCTGCACTGCAAGATTTTCCTAAACCTGTCATGAATAATGCTTATATTCAACTAAAACTCCAAAATTACATTAAGGCAGAAGTTCACTATCAAGTGTACTTATAAAAGTGTGCAGCAGAGGGGTGAAGGCTAACACACACACACATTCCCACAAACTACCACACACACACAATGGAAGGCAGAGTCACGCTGTGCATCAGGTCTATTGGTCCAGACCCCATAATGTTTATTGACTTTCTCTCCCCTTTTCATTTTTCCAATAATATGAAATTTGCAGCCAGCTATCAATCAATGTCAACCCCTTTTCAGTTATTGCTTTTGCCGTCATGTCTATGAGCTCAGACAGCAAAACGCAAAAATAAATTGGTCACAAAAAGTGGAGAATACACAAGTCGCAACTCACAACTTGCAGAAACAATTATTGTCCTGTTTGTCCACTTTTCTGATATGACATGACCGCGGTAGAGGATTGACAACAATAAAGTAAACAAAGATGTGTGTCAGCAAGACCATACTACAGTATATGAAGTATTATAAGTAAAATGCTCAATCACAGCTGTTTAAAAACCTGTGCACTGCAGTGTGAGTGCTGTTGTGCTGGAAGTGTACACTTTAAATGCTTTTTAAGTATGACTGTTTGACTTTGCTTGACTTTTATGGATTTTATTTTTTATGGATTTGAACACAGCAGAACTGTTTGCCATACAAAATGAGGAAAAAAGTACATAGCTTTAATATGAATATACTGTAATTATACTTAATTACTGACTGCTTCTGACTCTCTTCTTTTAGTTGGTGCATAATCACTTGACTTTTACTTAAACACACTGTTTGATAATGTTTTTGTAAAAGCAGCATAAAACATCTAAATGAGTCAGTTTGGTGGTAAATTTGCAAATTTTAAAGATCAACTATATATCAACACATACATTCTTTGACATGGGCAGAAACTCTGGCTTGTTGGTAAGAGAGCTGTATATTTGCCTCAGCTAAATAAACCCAAATTCATAGTCATTTAGCAAGTTTTAGCTATATATGAAACTAGCTAATGTTAGCTAGATGCCCTTTTCATTACTTGTCACTGAAAAACATCAAACCACCAGGGCAAGACTGTGATCTGTGACTCTGGTAAAAGACTTGTGAGACAGTACAGCAAGATAGCAATTGGTTCTCTCACCCTCCAGGGCATTTTGATGTGAATCCAACCCTGAACCCCATCACACAACCTTGTCATGCACAGCTACCTTTCATTTAATATAGCAGGATTCTGTAATAACAGCTAAACAGCACAAAGCATCGCGACTGTATATGCATAACATGTGTATTAGCAAACATGTCTGGACGGACTGTGACTGGAGATCCATGCACATTTTGATATTAATAAAACATGAAAGCATACACAGGAAACACAAGCTTCTCCCCATTTAAATGCATTGCATTTGTACTAATTAGGGCCAACACTCCAGCAACAGGAAGGCTTTCTGACATGCATTTAGAGCCCCATTCACTGTTCTAGCAGCTTATGTAATGCTTTTCCCATCAGCCATCGTGAAACTTCCTCCCGCCTTTGATGGATGAGATATTCACTCTGTATCTTCCAATGTACAGCATCCATTGCATAATAAACCCAATTTTCAGATAACTGCTAATTGCATGAAAAATTATGAAAACAAGTTATGCAGGCTATGGCTTCGATTTATTAGATAAATAATGTCTACTGATTTGTATTTCTGACATTTAAAGCATATCTGAGGAATTGATGTATTGTTTGATTGTGAAAGTTTGTCTAATTAACAATGACACTTGAAGACTAACAGACATCTCATATGTAGGAAGAGATTTCAAGCAAACACTGAATTCTCTTGAAACAAGAAAATCTTCATCACATATCAGAAGTATGAAAAGCTTTGTATATGTTTTGTCATTTTAAATCAAAAGTGCAGTTCGCAATGAAATGCTTGACAAAAGCCCTTTTGAGAAATACCTGATTTAATGATGCTGAATCAAATATGGCATAATCCAAGCTTTAATGTCTGACAAACTGTTTTCTCAGGCAGGCTGTCAAAACCAACAATGAGACATTTTGTCAACCAGCAAAATAAAATGATCAGTCTATTAATACAATGTACTTATTCTTTGGCCACGCACCTGAGACTTAGTTGCTTGAAGACACCAAGCTAACAGATGTTGTGTGGTGGGGGAGCATCCATCTCCCTCCTTGCATCCACCTTCCCTTCCATTCCTCCTTCCCTTTCTCCTGTGATGTAAGGTCCCCCAGGCCTTTTTTCCTCAGCTCTAAAATTCACAAACAACTTCTTTGTGACTTATTTCTCCCGAAACTCAATCCCACCATCTGTTTTGGAGCAGGGAGCAGGTCAAATGGGAAAACAGCAAAGAAGAAGAAGTCTGAGGGAACCAAAGACATGCTTGACAAAATGTGCACTAGACTGAGGCACTGGGGATGCGTTCAACACGAGCTGGCGCTCCATGTTGGTAACAACAATGGAATTACATCAAAGTAGCTTTAACTGACAGCTTGCCAGTGCCAGTTTTTATTTGCTAACAAGCACATCAACTTCCCATTAGCGCTCTTGGAGGAGAGAAAGTGTGCAGAGCTTTTAGACAGTTTCTCATAAAAATTTAATCAGATAAGGTGATGCAGCTCATGGAACCGTGACCACATTGGGAGCAATTTTGAGATTCTGTTAATAGTCAGAGACAGGCAAATGCAGGCAAGGCAATATCCTGGGTTTTCTATTCTAATAAGTATTCTGGTAGGTCTTCTGAAGTACTTAAAATAGATGGATGCCTATCTGCTATGTGATGCACTACCTAACACCCACCACACCACCATCTTCTTCTCGTCACCCTTTCCAAACCCAGTTAGCCTGTCTCAACTCTCCTCTTAGCCTGATATGACTCTGATATTCACCCCTCATGTTTTTGTGTCCTTTCTCACTGACATTCCCCTCCTCTTCCCAGATTCTGCTCCATCTCCTTCTCCCTAAGGCCTTATCTCTACCCCACCAGCAACGCCACAAACGCACATTCACACATCTACACACACTCGACGCCCCCACCCCTGTCCTTCATTTAAGTTTCAGGCGTCTGTCTCTTCAGCTGGAGTGGTGTAGCTAGCTGGCTAGCTGTCAGGGCCAGGGAGCTGTCTACCACTGATTATGCTATCATATTGCCCTGCCGATGCAGTTATCTCCCATTCGGACCGACGGAGATCCAGTTTCATATTGGCCATTAATGTTTAACGAGACAGGAGTGTAGATGTGGGTGTAGGGAGCTCGTGAAGCTGAGGACTAGATCCTATCCAGCCAGCTTTAAGCCAGGCAGTGGGTGAGTGTGATGTTAGGTTAGCACATACACGCAGACTACATACGTGTATTTACACAGAAACATTGAACAAGCACGCACTGGAATCAGAAACAAAGACATGGCTAATGCTGCATATACATTACTATATACAAGCAACCTGATTCGAATCTTTTGCTCACGTGGCACATCGGATACGCTTTGTGAAGATGTAAATGGCACAAAAGCACATGGAATTGGATGTTTTCAGATCCATTTTGGGCCACGTGCATATGTGTAAATAAATCAGATACATATCAAGTATCTACCAAATGCTGCTGCAATCTAAATCCAGAGTAAAATTTCCTTACCATTCCAGCTCCAGTACTGCTCTACTTTATCTGCATATGAATGGCGTAAGTGATCAATACGATGACCACTCTCCAACAGAAATGGAGGACATTTTATATACATATAAGATATACTTTATATACAGGCAGTCCCCGACTTATGAACAATCCATACTTACGAACCGACTGCCATAAGCCTATTAAATTAAAAATTCAAGTTAAACATTGCACTTCGTCAGTGGTTCAGTGGTATTATTATGTTTAAGATGTTTTAGTATATCTGGAAGTGTTACTTTAATGTTTCTTATAGAAAGGTAAAATATATACGCTAGATACACACCTTACGTAACTGTTCTGACTTACGTACAAATCNATAGAAAGGTAAAATATATACGCTAGATACACACCTTACGTAACTGTTCTGACTTACGTACAAATCCGACTTAAAGACAGCCATAGGAATGGAACTCGTTCGTAACCTGGGGACTGCCTGTAAAATATATATATATATATATATATATATACACACACACACACACACACCTGTAAAATATATATATATATATACACACACACACGCAGTGTTTATGTCAAACAGACGTGTTAATGTGTGATAACAGCCTCCCGTTGCCATCACTACAGTCCAACTCCCACCTAGTGATACATATACATCGGTGGTACTTGACTTGCACATGGTGGTATGCCAGATGACAATTGAAATTGATGGAAATTCTGTGATTTTGGCAAATTATTCACAAATAAAATCAATCTCATTCTGATTTTTTTCTATTTTTTTCTTAAGTTGAATTATTTTCTTTTGATTAAGAATTAGCCATGAAAGTAGCCCACATTATTCAACTGCACACTATGTACTTTCATTCTACTTGGGCATTGGTAAGTTTTTTTTGTGCTCATACTCTAAAATACTTTAACTACATTTCAGTACAGCACACATACACAAGAGGGTTTTCTGTCATTTTTCTTATAGTTTGTGGCTTGTTGGCGAGGTGGTACTTTGGTTTGCTCAGAAGTATTTGGTTCAAAGTGTTTAAGAACCACTGATCAGTACTACCAAGTACACATGCACAATATGGGTAAAAGTAGTCTGGTAGCTATCTGGCTGCTTACTAATTAACAGAACTTTCACTGATGGAAGAAAGTGCTTGAAAGAGAGAGAGAGAGAGAGAGATTTGTAACAAAGACTGATGTGCTCCTCTTTCAAGTTCTCATTTTCAAAGTATTGATTGTTTTTCAGAGCATGTAGCAGAGTGAACTTTGCTGATAAACAAACAAGTAGAAGCAAGATGTATGATTAAATTCCCATATTTCTTTGGTTCTGTAAGCCATTTAAATTTTTAAAAATTACACATTCACTAATTGTGGGGAAACTGTTTAAGGGTTTCCCTGTATGAAGAGAAGGAAGGTATTTATTTTTATAAGTTGCTCCAAATAATTTTGTAGAATCTTTCACTGTGTCTGCATGGTGTTCTATACTCTTCAATCGGAGAAAGAGACCACATTAGCGCCTTTCAGACTGTAATCATGGTGAAATACCCAGTCTGGTGTGACATCCTTCACAATATACACTTAAGAGTATCATGTTGTATAATAAAGACAGCTGGAAAAAAAATTTATTCCATATTAGCCTGGTTAGATGTATATCAAAATGAAAAGTATTTACATCCTCATCGGCCTCATGTTCATTTTGTGTCTTACCTGTTTGCTGTATAAAGAGAATTTGTGTGAATGTCAGTTGCATTTGGATTACTGAATAATGGGATTTGGAAATTCTGAACTATCAGGCTTTCCAGCAGAACAGTTGGTTTTTGACAAATTATTGTCTCAATGTGGCCCAAATCCTACCAATTTGTTACTACACAGCAATGCCATTACCATGTCCCCTATCCAAGCATATATTTTACTCTGCTAGATCCAGCTTCAAATTTCACATATTGATTGTCTGGATCTGGATTGGCAACAAAATTTAATGGGTTCTTCCCTGGGCCATGTCTCATGTTTCATCAAAATTGATGTATAATGTTTTGAATAATCCTGTTAACAAATCAACAAGTCAATGGCGGCCATGCATTTTACACCTAGGCCTTCAATGCGATCCTCCTGCAATTAAACCAGCTTCTAATAAGCTCACTATGACACTAGGGCTATATGCTGCTGTTATTTGACGTAACCAGCCCATATTCACAGTGACAGTAATCTTTATCGCGTGGAATAAAGTGATTTAACACAAGGCTCAACATCAATGTCAGTTACAACACACTAACTGCAGAGACATGAATAGGATGTAGCATTGTTATGCATTATGACAGGATGCTGCATCACATATAAACATGGCATAGCCTAAATCAGTGTCATTACCAAAGAAACAAGAACTCACAACAGCCATCACATTTACTCATACGAACAGCAAGCAAGCAAAAATGCCGTAAAACACAAATAACACAATCAGATTCAGCAGGCTTCCCCACAGATTCCAGCAACATAAAAATACACCACCAAAGCTGCTCGTCGTCTGAAGATAAAGTCTGTCCTCTTTTCTGTCTTTATAAAGAGTTTAACAACATGGTTATACACATTATCAGTGCATTTCAGTTCCAAAATGTGAAAAAAAACATTGTCAATTAATCCATTTCTTCTCTTCCTTCAGCTACGGTGCGTTAAAAAACAACAGGGCTCAGTAAAAATCTAAACAAAAAATCAAAAGCACTACATGTAAAAATGTAAATGTCAAGAAGGAAAGTTTAAATAAACATTAATGCTCAATTACATGCTAGCTAGGTTTACTTGAGTTAGCTAAGCTAACTGGCTCTCTTCTGATGAATTTCTGGCAGGCTGTTTAGCTAAGTAGCATAATGCTGTACTCCGATGACGTAGGCCAAGGCCAGCTAGAAGGCCCTGACAAAAGAATACACCCATCAAGGCAACCTTGAAATCTGATTGGTTAACTATATGACAATCAACATCGTCTCATTTGCTTGAATAGCAGAGGGGATTCACTCGAGATTCTGAAGGCCTCAGGCTAGATTTTTTTTACCCGGAGACAGCACAGGGGTAAAATCTGATTGGATAAAAGTTCTAATTTCTATGAGCTGCACTGGAAGCAGCGAAACTGAGGGAGAGATTAGCGATGAAATGACATTAATAACAATGAGAATGATGGGAATGAACTTTGTAAAATGCATATAGCATTAATAAAATATATATTAAATTATAAAAACATAATTTGATGATTCTGACAATCTCCAGGCCAGCAGAGAAGGCCTTGCTGGCCCTGACCGCACACCACTGCAACAAGTAACAGATTCAGGTGAAAACATAACCTCTTAGATAGAGGTCATGAGAAAGGGATAAATTCTCTCCTCCTAAATGGCCATTCTTTTATAACAAGAGACTGATACTGACAAAACAGAATAAGAGCTCAGATTCTGCATCAGTGATGAGGTTCTATTTGCCCATTAAATTTCATTTGACTTTAAATAGCAAAACTGATTTGTTATCATGACAATATAAACTCCTCAGAGAATGTGAGTGCATGCATCTGTGTAGTCTGTAAAGATAAATGACTCTTATAATAATAGCTAGAGAATGTTCAGAATCCATTTTTTCATTCCAGAAAAAACTTTGAAAACAAATATCTCGACTTTCTATGGCCATGCTGGCAAAACCTCTACAAAGTAAAACAAAGTCCATGAGAACAGATGACTTCCACATGCTGTGATTATTACAAATTTGCAACATAACATTGATTCCATTCTCACAGGAATGTAAAGGAACAGTGAAACCAGAGAGTCAAATAATTACTTTCTGGCTCGTGCTGTCAAATCTAAGTATACTATATACACACATCAAAATCACATTTCTCCTTCCTTGGCAGTAGGCAAATTTGGTAACAATCAACATCAAGTTGGTGATACTGAAATATTTTCGTGATTTGTACTGGATGTGCCAGTTTGAGAGATGAGTTAAATTGCAAGTATAACGCTTGAGCTTCAATATTTTTAACAGACTTGCATCAGTTAAATACTGCGTCACTTTATAGTAGGAACACTTGATGAACACTTGAGATTTTGTATCAAATGAATTAAAATAAATGTCAGACAACCTCTGTACTCTTCCACATTCCTCTGTGATCCATCTCACTGGCTGCTTGCTGCAGTGATGACAGATAACACAATATGCTGAGAGCAAAGTCATTAGTTATGCGGGGGGGTTGAAGTTATGATGAACTCTGAGGATTTGAGCTAAGCACATTTGCTAGATCTTAACTGGATCAAACAGCAGCTCCTCCCAAAAGTAGAAGAATCATTTTCTCTCTTGCTCAACATTGAATATTTAGATTCTTTCATCATGAAAAAAATAATATGTTTTAAGATTTATATTTAAAATGTTTAAAAACAAAACAAAAAAAGTCCATCAGATTTTTAATGAATCATTTCTTTGTTTCTAAAAAATAGGAGGCTTTATAAATATAACTCGTCATATAAGTGAATGTAGCTTTGTCAATTTAGCCATTCATCTTTGGAAAGTGGTAAAAGTGTATTTCTCAAAATATGAAGTTTTGGATAAAACAAACTTGAAATTTAAAAATCTTAAGCAAAACTATTGGTTTGTTTCTTAATGCTTCAAGTAAATATTGCGGTAAAACTTTGCCTGAAAGCAGCTGCTGTAAATGCTGATCCTGAATGACTATTTAGTCTGAAATAGGATTTCAAATATGGCTAAGACAATTTCAAACACTTATTTTGAATCTAATCCACAGAGAAAGTCAATATATCCAAAAAATGAGACTGTATATACATATACGTGTATGTACATATATATATATATATAAAATCTGTTATAGTGCTTATAGTGCTTATAAGATTTTGTTCTCGACCCATCATAAGCGTGCTGATAAGAATATGTTTATGTTTGCCTGTTTGTTCCACAATATGTAATCCCAAGACACATCAATAGCCATCTCAGGCGAGACCTCCATTACTGGTTTTGTGTTGCACGCATCCAAGGCCCATTGCCCGGAAATGCCAGTTTCTTCTCTGATCCGTGTCTCCACACATATGCCACTGTGGCAGTATCGGACAGCTCCTGCGGCTAATGGCATTGACGCTCGGCGGCTGAAAACCAATCCATCACACGGGACAAATGTGAAGAAGAGAAGAGAAAGAGGAAAAGGGGCAAGACAGGAGGTGGTGGAAAAAAAACAATGGCAGTGCTGTTCTTCATAGCTGTAAAAGGCTATTCATCACAATGGTCCCACTGTCAGGCTCCCTGCCCATATATCCATAGAGGGAATCAAACCCATGCCAAACTCATTTAGGGGTGTAGGACGTGGAGAAATGGCTCATCATGAAGTCACGCGGACAGAATGCAGTCGACCACATGTGGATGTGAATAGTGTGTGTATGTATGTGCATGTTGATACAGATAACACAAGCAACATTGCATGTACATGTTCTGTATGTGTGTGATATATTAGGTATCACCCTCTGTACAGAAAGTAGTCAGGGTCAATGTATTCAATTCATATATAAACAGGGTGATTTAACTGCAGCTTCTTATAAGGAGAAGTGATATGAATGAAGAACTTTTTGTAATTCTTGTCTAATTTGCATAATGAAACTGTGTTTATACCTGATGCTACGACTGGCTCCTGAAACTAACTTGTAATACTTTGAAGCTCTGAAGTCATGGAGTTGATGACAGTGACTATCTTTAAATCACACTGTACTCTCATGAATAGGATTCTATCACTCACTGAATATACATGACTCTACTTATTCTATTTCTTCTTCTTCTTTTCCTTTCAGCTTTCCCTTCAGGGGTCACCACAGCGAATCATCTGCCTCCATCTAACCCTATCCTCTGCCTCCTCTTCTCTCACACCAACTAACTTCATGTCCTCTTTCACTACATCCATAAATCTCCTCTTTGGTCTTCCTCTAGGCCTCCTGCCTGGCAGTTCCAACCTCAGCATCCTTCTACCGATATGTTCACTATCCCTCCTCTGTACATGTCCAAACCATCTCAGTCTGGCCTCTCTGACTTTATCTCCAAAACATCTAACATGCGCTGTCCCTCTGATGTACTCGTTCCTGATCCTATCCATCCTCGTCACTCCCAAAGAGAACCTCAGCATTTTAGTCTCTGCTACCTCTAGCTCTGCCTCCTGTCTTTTCCTCAGTGCCACTGTCTCTAAGCCATACAACATCGCTGGTCTCACCACCGTTTTGTACACCTTTCCTTTCATTCTTGCCGAGACTCTTTTGTCACACATCACACCTGACACTTTTCTCCACCCATTCCAACCTGCTTGCACACGTTTCTTCACCTCTTTTCCACACTCTCCATTGCTCTGGACTGTGGACCCTAAGTACTTAAAATCCTCCACCTTCTTTATCTCTATTCCCTGTAACCTCACCATTCCACTTGAGTCCCTCTCATTCACAGCCATGTATTCTGTCTTGCTGCGGCTAACCTTCATTCCTCTCCTTTCCAGGGCATATCTCCACCTCTCTAGGTTTTCCTCCACCTGCTCCCTGCTCTCACTACAGATCACAATGTCATCTGCAAACATCATAGTCCAAGGGGATTCTTGTCTAACCTCATCTGTCAGCCTGTCCATCACTACAGCAAACAAGAAGGGGCTCAGAGCTGATCCTTGGTGTAGTCCCACTTCCACCTTGAACTCCTCTGTCACACCTACGGCACACCTCACCACTGTCTTACAGCTCTCATACATGTCCTGCACCACTCTAACATACTTCTCTGCCACTCCAGACTTCCTCATACAACACCACAGTTCCTCTCTCGGCACCCTGTCATATGCTTTCTCTAGATCTACAAAGGCACAATGCAGCTCCCTCTGACCTTCTCTGTACTTCTCTATCAACATCCTCAAAGCAAATACTGCATCTGTAGTACTCTTCCTTGGCATGAAACCATACTGCTGCTCAGAAATGCTGACTTCTGCCCTTAGTCTAGCTTCCACTACTCTTTCCCATAACTTCATTGTGTGGCTCATCAACTTTATTCCTCTGTAGTTGCCACAGCTCTGCACGTCTCCCTTGTTCTTAAAAATCGGCACCAGCACACTTCTCCTCCATTCCTCAGGCATCCTCTCACTCTCTAAGATCTCGTTGAACAACCTAGTCAAAAACTCTACTGCCACCTCTCCTAGACACTTCCATACCTCTACAGGTATATCATCAGGACCAACTGCCTTTCCACTCTTCATCCTCTTCAGTGACCTCCTCACTTCATCCTTACTAATGACTCTACTTATTCTATTTATGAAGGGAAATACACCAGGTGTGGAATGTGCAGATGGTTTATGCCAGTTGTTAGATGACACTTGAACACAATGACCTACAATCACATAAAATCTAGGTCTATTACTGGAAGTACACCAACATCAATTAATGTTGATTTATTTACCTGACATTTGAATTTTAAAAAAAAAAAACAAAACAAAACAAAAAAAAAANCATTTGAATTTAAAAAAAAAAAAACAAAACAAAACAAAAAAAAACTGCCTTAATCTGTGTGGACTCAAAATTTTAACAAACATACTGTCAGCAAATAGAAGTCTACCTGCTTTCCATTAAGTTATTATACTTGTTATGATACTTCCAAATTAGCCTGATTGAACCAACAGAGACTGAAAAGGATCCTGGCAGATTTTTAACTCTTTTGAATATATCTGCAATTTGTGAGCTACTGTTAAAATATCAAGTGCTGAAAAACATTAGCACTGTTAGCTTACTCAAGATCAATGAAGCTAAGAGTCGACATCTGATCAGTTTACCTAAAAGGGTTTATTATATTCTATACACAAATGAAATTAGCAACCTTAAGCACATCTCCCCCCTCACCACATGCAAGACACAAGCAAGTTGCGAAGAACATCAAGCATATAGCAAAGCTAACAGGACCTAGATATTATTCTCAAGCATTGTTGGAGGCTAAAACAGAGCTAACAGGAGAGAATATTGGACTTGCATTCATCAGATGGACAGAAACATAACGCCAGTGAGTTGCTAACCTTGCTATGAGCCTGCTGGGTGAAAGTAGGCTATTTGCTAACACAATAGCAAGACAACATCTTATACCTCTTACCTTTTCATCCATCCCCTTACCCAGCACTTTACATATCCATTCATCATCTCCTCCCTCTACATTCTCCCTCCTTTATTCAATTTTGTGCATACCTCTTCCCATCTCTCCTCTCGTCTTTGAGTACCATGTGGGCTCTGACGACATGACGCATGAGACACTGATCCACCATGCTGAGACGCCTTTTTCCTCAAGGTCCTAGTCATCTGCCCCAGACAGCAAGTCTGACTTGATCATCTGCGTCTTCTTCAATCCATTTATCATCATCAGCACGTGACTGAGCTGCTCCTTCAACCCATTTATCTACCTGAATAACACAGGAAAAAAAAAAAAAAGGACTGTNNNGCAAATATTGCCCTCCTCGTGACAGGTCACAAGCTTGGAAAATTCCCTTCAAAAATTTACTTTCCCTACATTTTTTAATTTACATTTTTAAAATTTACATTTTTTAATGTCTCTTTAGCTCAGAACTTGAACCAAAAACGGCTACTGTGAGTCAGTCACATCAGGGCTAAGCTGGGATAGTACACTAGAGCTAAGACAAGAATGCTAATAAAACCCACAGGGAAGGTGGGGAATGTAGAGTATGAAATGACTGAGTGGGTCAAAAACAGTTTGATTGGTAATTATTGTATCAGCAGTGGTACTGAGGGTTAGACTGATGGTTCTGCTGAACCTTTAACCCGCCTTTCTTTAAATGCTGTGACTGTGAATGCACTTGTTTGGTTATTATAGCATGAGTAGTAGAATTGTCACTGATTAAACAAAGCAGCTAATCATACGGATGGACCTCCATTATAATTATACCTCCTTTCCAGGAGTATCATCTAAATCATTATTCTTACTCATATTTCCACTATGTCTCAGCTGGATGCCGTGGTGTGTGAGTGTGTGGGTGGGTGTTTTACCACATTCTGAGTATACTGTATGTGTGTAGCGTAGGTAGAGTAAAACAGCACAGTGTGTTAAGTTCAAAGTTTTATTCTTCCCCTGGATTTACGATTTAAGAACCTTAAAGCATGACTTGCTACCTATCGCTGACACTTTATGTACTTGCAATAGAAATCTGGATTGAACCAATTGGTTAAAAGAATAAGATATTTAAATGCTCAAAAGAAATCAGTGAGGTTTTAATCCTAATAATTTGGGTTGTGTTCATTGTGTTCACATACTGCATTTGTTTATTTTGGAGTAAATCCTCAGCCTGTACACAGTATTACATCAAATGTCCCCATGTTTAATTTTAAACATTCCTCCTCACCTACTTGCTGCTTTGCATAATGCAAAAGAAAAAAAAAAGACCCAGTAATGATATAGGCAGAATGCAGGCAAAAAACAAAAAAAACAAAACAAAACAAATATGAACACCATCATAACTGAGTTGACTGCCATATATAAAACAGCATATCCAGATATAGATCACATTTTTATATTAATCAATCTCACATGTACAAAGCCAAACTCGGTGCTAGCAAGGTTTGAGAAAGATGAAGATTGGATAATTTCATTCCAGCCTTTCTTCATCTTTCACTACATTTACATGCACAAGTAACATGAGAACTGAATACAGAGATGATGATAGTTCATGGTTCATACTAACTAGGGATGAGCTGAAGATAAAACGAGTATCCGTTACGGATAATGCGCTTTTTACAAGCATAAGTACCATCTGAGTAAAATGGTCAATATCTGTACTCGTGAAGGGAAAACAATTTCATTGGGTAGCACTAGCGCTGTATCCACATTGTTCCATGATTGGCCAGGCAGCCACACACAGCGCTCCTCTCTACATAGAGCCTACTGCTGCTGCACCACTCACAGCCACTCTGTCCACACTAGCCATAATAGTGATCTATTATCTATAATTTGCAATTTTCAGATTCGGCTCAACATTATTCTCACCAATCCACAGCTAAATGAACACACATTCATTTACTATGGACATACATACGTATAGTATACATAAGCATACTGATACAAACAGACATTTTCACTAGCTTCTTGTAGCTTCTAGCTTTTAGGCTAACTAGCCAGTTAGCTAGAGATTCTTAATTCTCCGAGTTAAGTCCTGCCGGATAGTTTAGTTGGTTGAATGGATACAGACACTCGTTCATCCCTAATACTAATAAATCCAAACTTTCCCTATAAAAGGATTTTTGTTCAAACTTGGGTTATTGGCAAATTAACTCTTCAGGTCATGAACTTTCTGTGCTGCATATGGTGTCAAATCATTAAAATAAAAAAAAAAAAAAAAANAAAAAAAAAAAAAAAAAAACAGATTGTGGGATGTACATGTCAAGAGTAACTCAAGAGTCTGACAAATGTATGCTTACTGTGATTCTGGCCTTAATACAAGTAGAATTATTTGGTTAACATGATTGCTGTAAAACTTGGAGTACTGACTTGCTTTCAGCACAATTAAAAATAAGCATTTGCCCTCAATGTGTTTCAAGGATTTAAATAAAATGAGTTAAATTTTTTTGGTAAAAACCGACTGATGGAGTCCTTCCTTTTTGTTTTTCACCGTCTCAATCCTCCATGTCTCCCCAGTTTGCTGTTTGCACCTTCTTACATAAAAGAGGAGGCTAAGTGTCCTTTGGCATTAAGTGTCCTCATGAAAGAAGCTCACCTGAATTCACCTTCACCTGGATTCACCTCACAACCCATTAAACTGTCTGCTGCCTTAGCAGACCGACAGAAGCTAATTCAATTAGTTATTTCCTGTGTCATATACCGACCCTGCATTCCTCCAACAATACTGTACTGATCTTATTCCACAGGCTGATTAACCACCAGAGATCACAGTTTAAAATTAGGTTATTCCTTTGCATGCAAACTATGGAGAGAAAAAAAAAATATAGAAAAATTAGCTCAGTGTAGCAATGTATCCAGGTTAATCCCATTTACTAATTTTAGCTCAGACCTTTAAGGGTTAAGTTAGCTAATCTACAACAACAAGCTCACAGACACCTTAAAAGTATTTGCAGTTATGGTACCTTTAATTTGTAATTTAAGATTAATTTGAACTTTGTCAGGGGTTTAGGTTGCATGACAGCAGCTGTGAAAAACTCTTTAACAACAGTGTAAACTATTCAGCTTCAATATTTATTTTACAGCCTGTTGTATCAAGCTAGCTGCTTCCAAAAGAGGCACAGCAGAAATTTATAGAAGCTTTGGTTTTGACAACTTTTGACAACATAATCTCTTCATACATTATTATACTACCATCACAATGCAGTTTTAATAAATTTCCTTTCTTTAAAGCACATTTAGCTAACATAAACTTAGCTCAGGACATACCATGATAGTTGTTTTTATACTGTATAGTATTACTTTTGATTTATGACACAGACTTGTTTCTAATGAGTGTACACATTTTGGGTAACATTCTACCATCATACTTATTTATATTTAACTTACAAACGATCTTATACCTTTTGTGTTTCCACATGTCCACACGTTTATGGTTTCTTGGCTGAAAGGTTGGGAGAAGGTAATATGGCTTCTTATACTCAACAAACAGGAAGTGGAATATACCAAATGAAAGAGCTCAGGGGGGGAATCTTCAATAGATTTCATCATTTGGGACTTCAAATGTTTTATTTTTGTAGTTTTTCAAGAACATATCTAACATTTTATTTCTGTTAAGTTTTATTAGCTTTGATTTTTTTTTTTTTTTTTTTTTCCTTAATTTCCCATTTTTGGTGTCTGTATTGGCTTGGGTTTGTCAATATAAAATCACCTTGTGTTTCATTTCTTTGATCAGTTATGCTTAGAAGTATATTTGACATCACTTTAAATGAAAGGGAATATAATTTGCTAAGTATTTCTGGTTTCTATTTTTTAAAACTATCTTTATGTTTTTTAATTCACATGGATAAATTTGATTCCATACTGGGTCTTTATGTCCTGGATCCAGCTGTCAAATGCCATTGTTTAGACCATAATTCTGTAAAACATAATTCAAATTTACATATTTCTTCCATTATATATAATACCACCACATTAACATAAAGAAATGATCAATACATTTTAGAATAACCTATATTTCATCGGTCAGATCTTCATGAATCAAATTATTTGCTGATGAGATCCAGTTAGTGGTAATACAAACGTTTGAGCCTAATAAAAACATCGTTGTGTAGCCCTGGGGAGTCGGAGGAAAACATTTGTTTCAACTTGTACTCCATTCACAGCCTTTACAAATTCCAAAGTTCACAATACAATAGATATTAGAAAAAAAAAATCTTTCAAAATGATATATTATTCAATTAGTCAGTGTCTTTCAGGAACAGGAAATTGGAATAAACTGATCCCCAGTCTCAGCTATTTGTCAGATGTATAGTTACAGTTGTGTGCTGTGCCATTTCCTGGATCAAAACTTTTGGAATTGAAAGAGAAACTCTGAAAATCATGTATCTGTCAATCCCTTGTTATATATTGAGAATTAACTAAGAAAAATGAAACAGTTTATAGTTTGCATGTTGTTTTTTTCATCAGTTCAACAGGTAACTAAATAAATTGAAAGTTAAAATGAACGGAACAGGTTTTCAGCATAAATGTTGAGTTTGGGGAAGTGCATGTTATGGCAAATCTATTTAAAGGGGGGTCTCAAATTAGATGGATTTGGAAATTAATTGAACTCCCTGTGGCTGAACATGTTGACTGTGTGCCTGCATTGTCTGCTCAAGTCTAACTAGCTTACCATTATTTTTAATTTGTGTCAGATCCTTTTCATGCATTGTGGCTCATTTCAAAACACTGTTTCTCTCTTGCTACCTGTTTACAAATGCAGAATTTCACACTCATCAGCGCACGGTCACACCGACCAAATAAAGCTTTAATATCTGGAGATGGACCAAGAGATACAGAAACTGGGAATTCATTTCATGCAGAGTATTATAACACAACAGCACACACCAAATGTTTTATTGTTATTGGCAGCTACAAATGGATTGTGCCCATATGGCATGAAATATTAAGAAATGAGAAATGCCCAAGTATCGGGTCAAACAGATTTCTAAAGTCAGTGAATTTATTTACAAAGCACTATATTCATTTTTAAGATAATCCTCCATAGTCTATTACAATAAAATATAGAGGATTTGCATTATTCTTACAATCATTATATTCTGTAAATTCACTGTGATCTGCTTAAAGGACCATACCAGTGATTCTGCACGTTTGAGGAACAATACCCAGAGACACGTCATTTTCCAAAACATACCATTGGAGCGGTAAATATTATAACTGTTTTTCTACATACCTACAGCCATTTGTTTAATTTCATTCCAGTACGCTATTAAAATCAACTTATAGAGACTTTATGTTTCATAGGTATGATGTCTACTAAATTTTTAGCCTACACATAAGAAAATGTACAGTATGTATCTATCACGAAACAGTTCCAGGACATAGGATTGTTTTTTTGTTTTTTGTTTTTTTTTTTTTTNTTTTTTTTTTTTTTTGTTTGTTTTTTGTTTTTTGTGGAATTAAAATGATTGTGCCTTCATAATCATGGACAAATGACAGTAAGCAAAACATTGAAATTTAAGGTGGGTGTATCATCTGAACATTTGATTAATTGAAAGATTAGGAAATTTGACAAAATAATACAAAAACTAAAAGACAGTTTTATGTTTTGGAAAATGGTTGGCAGTAATGTAATGTGTATGTGGGTAGCATTTATTGGTCTTACATGCTAAACCATCAGTACGGTCCTTTAAATTGCCCATAATTGTGAATGATAATTTGAATGTTTAGTGCCTTATTATAGACCTATGCTTCTCTCCCAGTTCATCTTTTAATTTATATCTTATGAGAGATTCCACTCATCATTATTGCTGTTTTATCATGAATACATGCATGAAAACATGTTATTTTACATAAACGTGCCTTACAAAGACATTTTTATTCCACTCAGTTACTACAGTATTACATGATCAGTTCAGTGCTTCACAAGGATTGGAATAAAGCCAACAAACATAGCATTTGTACTTCAATGACATCAAACATGTGACAGGCTCATCTGTTTATCACATGTTCTTGTCAAGTGTTTGACCACTGGTGTGTCACCAGCAGGTCGTGACATGTCTCTTTGTGCTGCTCACCCTTTGTACTGATCACTCTTTGTGTTGATGACCCTTTGGACTTTATTTTTTGGCCAGGGCACGTGAGTAGCCTTGAGGAATAGAACTGAAACTGTATATCACAACTGTATATCAGTAAAAAAAAAAACAAANAAAAAAAAAAAAAAAACTTGGGAATGAAAATCTTAAATCTTATTTATAATATGCATTTGACATATCTTTAGTGTATGGAAGTACAGTTATATAAGTTGAGTGTAAATTGACAGTGGCATGTGAGTTCCCATGGAGTTTATATCTAGTGGATGGACAGATGGATAGACAGACGGACAGATAGACAGATGGATAGACAGGCAGACAGACAGACAGATGAGATAGATATAGATAAGACTTACACTTGACTTAATCCCCCAATCATCTCCCAAAGCACCTTAAATAAACTTAGATGAAATCACTACTGTTGTGTGAATGTATCCACCCAAGATATCTCACGTGTCTCCCACCTTTCCCATGATTACATCAGCTTCCCAGGACCCTCGCTGGTTAATGAAGCAGGCATACAAACGGCTCAGCAGGATGAATAATAATGAGGACGTTCACATCTCTCTGCCTGCCATTGTTAAACAGAGGCTGGCAACACCACAGAGGTGGAGTCGGCTCATCTCATCTCTTCCCTTATCTGGAGGAAATAACATGCTGTGTTGTTGCCATGGTTACATCTGGCAATCTCTTTACCTCCACCAATTTTCAATGGTACAGCATGTCTTAAGTGTTAAGACAAATAGATCTCTTTTAAGTTATACAAGAACTGATTCCTATTCCAGAAATAAGTCAGAGAGCATGTGTTTCATTGGTAAGGGAAGATGGAGAAAAAGTTTAAGGTAGAAGAAAATTGCTGTTTACTGCATGACGTAAATGCCATTTTGGATTTAATGAATGTAGCAGTTCCAGCTATAATCATTGTTTCTGAGAAATTATATACAGTACTGTATCAGGATTGAGGTTCCAAATGACCAATATTGGAATTTGATTCATAACTGTCTCTTGAATCCTTATTGGACAGTTAAACAAAAGAATAGATTTAAAAAAAAAAAAAAGGGTCTAATAAACGAACACCCTTATTGTTGAATTAAGCCTGTATTGCAGAAGGCTCACTAGAGAACTGTGGTCAGAGTAAACTAGCTGTATTAATTCGCATTTAATTGCATCTGGGCTAAGCACACACCAAACCTAAGAAGGAAGAAACACTGTCTTCTTATGGGTTAAAAAGAAAAAAAACACAGGTGGAGTTTCCTGAATTTGCCTGGAATGGGAGGCTGAGAGATCACATCGGCTGGACTGTACAAATGGAAACCGTATATTTTAGCTATAAAAGTGACTCCAAACAATGTTACCAAAACCTGGGGGCACACTATATTTCTTTCCCTATCTGAAATTCTTGTAGCTCCTAAATGACTTTACACAACAAAGAGCTTTGTTTTCAGCTTGACCACAGTAGATGGTGTGACGGGTGGGGTTTGGACCCAAATGCAGCACACAGTACAACTCCGACAAGTAAAGTTCTTTAATAGAGCTCTCAGTCCAACACAGAGGCAGGCAGAAAAACTGGCAGGACAAAGTGCCTACACAGACACAGTCAAACAAAGAGTCCAAACGCAGAGACTGGAATCGGAGTCGGGGACAGAAGGCAGAGGTGGTGACCAGGGGGG